>MJUU01015672.1:100661-125367 GCA_002080025.1 Modiolus philippinarum | reverse complement strand
ATCGTTGTTTACGTTTGTCTTTTGTCTAATTTTGTGCTTTTCCTGTGTAGTTCCCTAGCAGATTGTGGCATGTAATTATAATTTTCAGCCATTGTAGGTGTTTCCTGTTGTCCCTTTTATTTCATGTAGAATCAATCTTCCTGTCTTAAAAATTGTAAAAGGAGTTATCCGGATAAATGATGAACCCTATATACAATATTATGCATAAAAATGACAAATTTCAACAATGTGTAGTTTTCTGAAAAATTATCAAAAATCAAAATCCAAGTAGCATGCAAATCTTTGATATGTGCACAATCAATCCGGACAACCGATGCACATTATCTCGCCTAAAAATGACTAAGTTAAACAACGCATATTTTTGTAAATCATCCGTAAAATTCAAAATCCAAGTAGCCTACACATCTTCAATGTATGCACAATCAATATACAAAATAAAATATTCCTAACTTAAAAATTGTAGGATGAGTTCTCCGGACAAATGACATTATCTCGCCTAAAAATGACTGAGTTCAACGATACATATTTTTGTAAAAAATCAGCAAAAATCAAAATCCAAGTAACATGCACATCTTTGATATAAATACAATCAATCTGCAAAATAAAAATTTCCTACCATAAAAACTGTAGGAGGAGTTATCCAGACAAATAATGTACCCTATATGCAATATAATGCATAAACATAGAAAGCAGCCACGGCCTGCTAAGCTCACCTCGTTGCGCAGCATTGTCACATGTTGCACATGTCAGTAAACAGGAATGGACTATCATCATTCTTTTTAACAGATTCAGTCATGCATAAATTGTAGTTTACAGACTGCATCCGAAGCATGCATTGTTGTTGTCATCCAAAATAGTATCATCCATACCAATATGGTTGCTCAGGGACATGTCAGTGAGCAGGAATGAACCATTCTACTTAACCAAGTCGCTCATGCGTAAAATGTAGGTCAGAGACAGCATCCGAATAATGCATTGTTGTTGTCATCCCAAAGTGCATCATACATACCAACATGGTTGATGTGGGCCATGTCAGTAAGAGGGAATGGACTTTAACCATTCTACCTAACCAACTCGCCCATGCATAAAATGTAGGTCAGAGACAACATCCGAAGCATGAAATGTTATTGTCAACCAAAATGCGTCAAGCATACCACTATGGTTGATGTGGTCAATATCAATAAGCGGGAATGGAGTTTAACCATTTGATCTAACCAAGTCGCTCATGCGTAAAATGTAGGTCAGAGACAGCATCCGAATAATGCATTGTTGTTGTCATCCCAAAGTGCATCATACATACCAACATGGTTGATGTGGGCCATGTCAGTAAGAGGGGATAGACTTTAACCATTCTACCTAACCAACTCGCTCATGCATAAAATGTAGGTCAGAGACAACATCCGAAGCATGAAATGTTATTGTCAACCAAAATGTGTCAAGCATACCAGTATGGTTGATGTGGTCCATATCAATAAGCGGGAATGGAGTTTAACCTTGTGATCTAACCAAGTCGCTCATGCGTAAAATGTAGTAAGAGACAGCATCCGAAGCATGCATTGTTGTTGTCATCCTGAAATGCATCATACATACCAATATGGTTGATGTGGGCCATGTCAGTAAGCGAGAATAGACTTTTACCATTCTACCTAACCAAATCGCTCATGCGTAAAATGTAGGTCAGAGATAGCATCCGAAGCATGAAATGTTATTGTCAACCCAAAATGCGTCAAGCATACCAGTATGGTTGATGTGGTCCATATCAATAAGCGGGAATGGAGTTTAACCATTTGATCTAACCAAGTCGCTCATGCGTAAAATGTAGGTCAGAGACGGCATCCGAAAAATGCATTCTTGTTGTCATCCCAAAGTGCATCATACATACCAACATGGTTGATGTGGGCCATGTCAGTAAGAGGGAATGGACTTTAACCATTCTACCTAACTAACTCGCTCATGCGTAAAATGTAGGTCAGAGACAGCATCCGAAGCATGCAATGTTATTGTCATCCCAAAATGCGTCGAGCATACCAGTATGGTTGATGTGGTCCATGTCAGTAAGCGGGAACGGACTAGTAAACCATTCAATCTAACCAAGTCCCTTATGCGTAAAATGTAGGTCAGAGTCCGAAGCATGCATTGTTGTTGTCACGCCAAAGTGCATCATACATACCAATATGGTTGATGTGGGCCATGTCAGTAAGAGGGAGTGGACTTTAACCATTCTACCTAACCAACTCGCTCATGCGTAAAATGTAGGTCAGTGACAGCCTCCAAAGCATTCAATGTTATTATCATCCCAAAGTACATCATACATACCAATATGATTGATGTGGGCCATGTCAGTGAGCGGGAATGGACTTTAACCATTCTACCTATCCAAGTCGCTCATGCGTAAAATGTAGGTCAGAGACAGCATCTGAAGCATGCATTGTTGTTGTCATCCCAAAGTACATCATACATACCAATATGATTGATGTGGGCCATGTCAGTGAGCGGGAATGGACTTTAACCATTCTACCTATCCAAGTCTCTCATGCGTAAAATGTAGGTCAAAGACAGCATCTGAAGCATGCATTGTTGTTGTCATCCCAAAATGCATCATACATATCAATATGGATAATGTGGGCCATGTCAGTAAGCGGGAATGGACTTTAACCATTCTACCTATCCAAGTCGCTCATGCGTAAAATGTAGGTCAGAGACAGCATCTTAAGCATGCATTGTTGTTGTCATCCCAAAATGCATCATACATATCAATATGGATGATGTGGGCCATGTCAGTAAGCGGGAATGGACTTCAACCATTCTACCTAACCAAGTCGCTCATGCGTAAAATGTAGGTCAGAGAAAGCAATCGAAGCATGCATTCCACTCGTCATTCCAAAATTCATCATGCATACCAATATGGTTGATGTGGGGTATGTCAGTAAGCTGGAATTGACCTTAACCATTCTTCCTAACCGGATGCCGACGCCGACGCAGTCGCGGACGCGGACGCTAGGGGTATCACATAAGCCCCCTCATTTCGTGAGGTGAGCTAAAAATGACAAAGTTCAACAATGTGAAGTTTTCTGAAAAATTATCAAAAATCAAAATCCAAGTAACATGCACATCTTTGATATGTGCACAATCAACCTGCAAACTAAAAACTTCCTATCTAATAAACTGTAGGAGGAGTTATCAGGACAAATGGTGTACCCTATATGCAATATCATGCATAAACATAGAAAGCAGGCACAGCCTGATAAGCTCAATTCGTTGCGCAGCATAGTTACATGTTCCACATGTAAGTAAACAGAAATTGACTATAATCATTCTTTTTATCAGATTCAGTCATGCATAAAATGTAGTATACATACTGCATCAGAAGCATGCATTGTTGTTGTCATCCCAAAATGCATCATACATACCAGTATCGTTGCCAAGATACATGTCAGTAAGCGGAAATGGACTTTAACCATTCTACCTAACCAAGTCGCTCATGCGTAAAATGTACCGGTAGGTCAAAGACAGCATCGGAAGCATGCATTGGTTTTGTCATCCCTAAATGCATCATACATACTAATATTGTTGATGTGGGCCATGTCAGTAAGCGGGAATGGACTTTAACCATTCTACCTAACCAAGTCGCTCATGCGTAAAATGTAGGTCAAAGACAGCATCGGAAGCATGCATTGTTGTTGTCATCCCAAAATGCATCATACATACCAATATGGTTGATGTGGGTCATTTCAGTAAGCGGGAGTGGACTTAAACCGTTCTACCTAACCAAGTCGGTCATGCGTTAAATGTAGGTCAGAGACAGCATGTGAAGCATGTATTGTTGTTGTTATCCCAAAATGCATCACGCATACCAATATGGTTGATGTAGGCCCTACCTAACCAAGTCGCTCATGCGTAAAATGTAGGTCAGAGACAGCATCCAAAGCATGCATTCCAGTCGTCATCCAAAGGTGCATCAGGCATACCAATATGGTAGATGTAAAGCATGTCAGGAAGCAGGAATGGACCCTAGCCATTCTTGCTAACCGGACGCCGACGCCGACGCTAGGGGTATCACATAAGCCCCCCTTACTTAGTGAGGTTAGGTAAAATGACAGACGGACGGACGCATGGACTGACGGACCATTCGAAAACTACAGTAATATGACATGAGTGACTTCGCAAAGCAAAATTTCCGTGTGCATTTCAAGTAAAAATGATCACTCTTTAGTAAAATCTCTAGAATTTATTTGTTGTCCGATTTTATATTTTTCATACTGCTAAAGAGGGCTCAACAAACAGCTCCTTTTCAAAATTTAGAAATCATTTTAGCGTCACCATTTATCATATAATATATAGCCAATTTTGACGTTGTGAATTTGTAGACATGTTTAAATCGTGACAAATGGAAACTATAGAGCATAAAATTATTTATTAGTTACACTCAGAAGCTGTTGGTCAAGTTCTTTTCAGCAGTATAAAAAATATACAAATTGGACAAGAAATGAATTCTATTGAATGTATTGAAAAGTGACAATTTTTACTTGAAAGCAGAGGGAAATTTTGCTTTGCGAACTCACTCATGTCATATAACTGTATATACCCTCCGCGACTTCGTTGCATGGCGTAAAAATATGATGCATGTAAGTGTTTGAGTTACAGAGAAATGTTCAAAGTCAATGAACCATGAAATTGAGGTCAAGGTTACATGACATGTATCAGACTGGCATGCAATAACCTAGACGTAGTAATAGACCAAATATGATGACTCGAGGTATCATAACTACAGAGAAATAAGTATTAAGTAAAGAAATGTTCAAAGTTAATGAACCATGAAATTGAGGTCAAGGCTATATGACAGGTGTCAGACAGGCATGCATCAAACTAGACGTAACAATATATCAAGCATGGTGAATCTAGGTTTTCTAGACCCAGAGAAATAAGTATTCAAGTAGAAAAGTGATCAAAGTCAATGAACCATAAAATTGCGGTCACGCATCCGCCTAGATGTAGCAATAAACAAAATATAGTATGTCTATACATAACAGTGCCTCAGAAATTGAATTTAACGTAAAAAAATGCATGGGTGTTCCGCGGAACACATGTGTCGCCTGCACTATATATATAAAGGATTCCTGTTTTGTTTTATAATGACAAAGTCCAATAATAATCACAAATAATCAAAATTAATGATAAACTAAATGCATGGTGCACATCTGCATTGAAGTTTGGTTGGAAAGTACCAAGTGGTCTATGAGGTGTTGCGGATAATGGAGGTATACCCTATGACGCAAATAAGCTAAAATGACAAAGTCCAAAAATAGCTAGAAAATCTGAAAAAATCAAAATAAATGAGAAACTAAATGCATGGTGCACATCTGCAATATATATTGAAGCATTCTTGCAAGTTTGGTTGGAAAGTACCAAGCAGTCTATGAGGAGTTGCGGATAATGGAGGAATACCCTATGACCCAAATAAGCTAAAATGGCAAAGTCCAAAGACAGCTAGAAAATCTGAAAAAAATAAAAATAAATGAAAACAAAATGCATGGTGCACATCTGCAATGTATATTGAAATATTCTTGCAAGTTTGGTTGCAAAGTACCAAGCAGTCTAGGAGGAGTTGCGGATAATGGAGGTATACCCTATAACACCAATAAGCTAAAATGACAAAGTCGAAAAATAGCTAAAAAATCTGGAAAAACAGAAATAAAGAAAAACAAAATACACGGTGCACATCTACAATATATACTGAAGCATTCCTGCAAGTTTCGTTTGAAAGTACCAAGCCGTTTAGGAGGAGATGCGGATAATGCAAAAATTTTAGAGCCATACAGACAGACAGACAGACGGACAGACAGACAGACAGACAGAAACACGGACGGACGGCCGCAATACGACGGATAGTGATCCCTATGTGTCGATCCTGCACTAGGTGCAGGCGACACAACTATGTCGCAAAATTTACAAAGTCACTGAACCGTGCAAATGAGGTCGAGGTCAAATGACAAGGATCAGACAGGCATGCATCCACTAAGATACATCAATAAACTTAATATGATGGATCTATGTATTACAAATCCAGAGGAATCAACTTGAAATGTGAAACTTCGTCGCAATTTTTATGAAGTCACTGAACCATGAAGACAAGGTCAAGGTCATCTGAAACCTGTGATGCTGGAAAGATTACACCATAAGCTACTTGTGGACACAGGATGTTGCATATAAGTAATATACTTCAAAAGTTATTAAGGTTTTAAGAAAGTTTACGACGCCGCCGTTGCCGCCGCCGGAGAGTAATATCTATGTCTCGCGTATTCGTCGAAGGCTAGACAAAAATATAATAAAGAAACGGAGTAAAAACAATACGCTTTCATTGGGAGACTTTAATATGGTTCCACCTGGAAGCTCTTTTCATATGCAAGTCTTATACGAAATATATACCGCTACACCTTTAAGTTAGTTTCTAGAAGAGGAGTTTAAAGTTTGTTTAAAAAATTGCCTTCAGGGCAAGATCAAGGTCAAATATATTTCAATTCAGCCCTCGTCTTATACAAGTCAGATACCAAATATGAACCCTCTAGTACATAATGACAGCCTTCTTGAAGCAAGGTTGACATTTAATAAATGCCCAATAGGAGAAAGTCGAGGTCAAAATGTTAACAAATATGGTACCTAAAGAATCCCCTTATAAGGGAATCAGGTAATCCTACCATTACATGAATGAAATCTTCTAGAAGCAATGCTAGTTATTAAAAATTGTCCTTGGGGCAAGGTCAAGTTCAAAATGTATAGAAATATGGTACCCCGGATGCTTTATTATCATATGCAAGTCACATATCAAATATAAACACCAAAGAAATTAATGACCAGCTTCTAGAAACAAGGTTAGAGTTTTTAATAATTGTCATCATGACAAAGACAACGTAAATGTTTTTATATATTTGGACCCCCCCCCCAAGCTAGCATCACATGCAAGTCACGTACCAAATATAAACACCCAAGCACTTAATCACTGTCGACAAGCGGATTATCGTAACTGCAATTACGACGATCCCAAAATGGCGACGTGAAAAGACGGTCAGATTAACATTCCCTTTTATCCATTTAATACTGGATGACACACATCCATACTTGACCAGTGCGGAGGTCTTTTGATCAGTAGTAAGCTATTAACATGATTTTTATCAACATTCGTCCGTTTTGGAGAAACACGCAACAGAAATAAATGGGAGGATAATCGTAACTCGAATATATTTTAATGAAGGACTATCGTAACTTGGGATACTGATTATGGTAACTTTGCTATTTCTATTGTGACACAAAAACCTATTTCACGACTGTCTTGATAATTGGACTTATTTTTTATCATGGATTAGCATCTCCGACCTATTTAAACGGTCGAAAATAATCAAGCATTGTTCTCGTGCTTTTTAGGTGTGGTTAGGTATGAAATGAAGATTTGTCGATTAATAAAGTGGCGAAATAAAACACGGAATTGAGTGCCATTCTCTGTACGAATCAGGCATAGCATGAATCAAGATTTAAAAAGACGCACGTGTGAAGTGACAGTTATTCTAGATATTTTTTTTATGAAATATATGATATAATTTGGTTTCAAAGGGAGATTATGTAAGCGAACTTTCTTTCCCGCGCGAAGAATTTGTAGGTATATAACAATCTATTGTATTTCTACCAACATGTACTCCACTGTAATAATTCAGTTACATGTAATTGATATTCTCGCCCAGTGTATCTAAACCAGAAGGAAAGAATGGACTGCCGCAATAAATCCCCTATAACATTAACTCCTTATGCATATAGGTCGAACGTATGAAATCTGCCAAATAGAACCATACACAGATCGTGAAGTTTTCTCCAAAAATACACAGGCTTGTGCATGGGCGCACATTGCATGGAACGGGTGGCACATTGCATTGAACGGAGAGCAATTTTGATGAAAATCGGAACACTCGTCTTAAGAGTAACAACCCTTTTCCGTCAAATTTTCAAAATTTATGCATTTTTTATTTTCTATTTCAAAAACTGTAACAGATAGAATTGCAGTATTAATTGGAAACATGTTCAGCATATCAAGATCTACATACTCTGAAATTTTGAAGAAAATCCAAAATGCCTGTGTAGAAAATATTGACTGTTTTTCACCATTTATTTCCAATGCCATATGGTTAATGGTTTTTTTCCTTTAAATTCTGTTTTCAAATCTCCTTTGGTTTTCTTTTTCTCTTTTAAGATTGAGAGAAATTCCCTGCTATCACTGTATTAAAAATAATTATTTGTTACATAATTAAGAGCAAAAAAGTGTTTTTGTACAAATTTTTACATTTTTTTTTTCAAAAATACTTCCGTAATCTTTACTTATTTCACATCTTAATAATTTTTGTATATACATGTATATTGTATCTTACAGTGATTACAGATTACTTATCATGCAAATACCTTTCCAGATAAAGTATATTATAGCATCTAGGTTTCATGGCATGGACTGACATTAT
Organism: Modiolus philippinarum; assembly: GCA_002080025.1. NCBI lineage: Eukaryota > Metazoa > Mollusca > Bivalvia > Mytilida > Modiolidae > Modiolus > Modiolus philippinarum. The sequence goes on along the minus strand of MJUU01015672.1, from coordinate 116,869 downwards.
TATTGACCTGGCTTTGCAACGGTGAGTTTCTGCCATCACTGTCCTTTGTAAATTTTCATTCAAACATCTTCTTCTCTGAAACCGCTAGACCAATTGGAATCAAACTTGGTCACAATAGTCCTATGTGGTCCCCTTTAAAAAATGTGTCCTGCAAGTCAACACGCCATCCAGAATGGCCGGCAGTGGGATCTTTGTCGAAAAATGGACCCTATATTCAAAGATCTTCTGTCTGAAACTAATGGGCCAATTGGAACCAAACTTGGTCAAAATGGTCCTTAGATGGCCCCTTTAAAAAAATGTCTGGCAAGACGGCCGCCAGCGGGGAACTTAGTGTCAACATTAGACCCTATGAGAAAGCATTCAAAGATCTTCTCTGATACCACTGCGGCAATGGAAACCAAACTTGGTCACAATAGTCCTTCGGTGGTCCCATTTAAAAATTGTGTCCGCCAAGGCTGCATTTCATCCAGTGTGGCTGCCAGCGGGGAACTTTGTCAAAAATTGGACAATATTGCAAAAATCTTCTCCTCTGAAAATACTGGGCCAATTTGAACCAAACTTAGTCACAATGGTCCTTATGTGGTCCCTTTTAAAAATGTGTTCGGCAAGTTCACATCATATCCAAGATGGCCGCCAGTGGGGAACGTTGTTTTAACATTGGACCATATAGGAAAACAAAATAAAAAATCTTCTCTTCTGAAAGTACATGACCAATTGGAATCATACTTGATCACAATGATCCTTACCTGGTCCCCTTCTTAAAATGTGTCCGGCATGTCCGCATAGCATTCAAGTTGGCAGTCAGCAGGGAACATTGTTGAACTTTGGACCCCATGGGAAATCATTCAAAGATCTCCTTGAAGATGGTCTTCTTCAGTAAGTTGACAGTCGGTCTACACCTATTAAAAATAGCTGCCAATGGGGAACATACTTTAATTTTGGATCATAAATATAACATGTATAACATCAATGAATTAAAAGGGACAACAGGAAACACCTACAATGGCTGAAAGTTATAATTACAATATACATGGCACAATATGCTTGGGAACTACACAGAAAAAACACAAATAAGACAAAAGACAAACGTAAACAGCAATAGGAACTAGGGACAGCCGGACTTGGTATCGGAACTAGCAAAAGCAAGCGGTAGGGTTAAACCGGTTTATGGGTACCCAAACCTCCCCTTTATCTTGAATACCGGTATTATATTACATGTCTTTGTCAAGTAAAGCCAATTTCGTCTTAATGATAACAGGATTTCGTTAACCAAGAATGCTAGTAAAATATTCTCATTGTTCATATTTTCAATAAGACGACCATGGCCAGTTATTATAAATAAATATCTCGAAACAGATGCTACATCTCAGTGCTACACAGAAAATAATAAAAATTTTGAACTGGAACTTTATGCTACGCGAAAGCGAGATTTATAGGGATAGCATTTCCGCCGAATAAGAAACGTATTACCTATCAATCATAGTCTTAAGTCATTTTAGTACACAAAATAGCAGCCTACATAGAGTGCATAAAGCAGACTCACTGGTGGTCGTATAGAAGGCTAAATTTCCTGCCCCTACCCATTTCTCCCCTTTTCCAATGACAATCAAAACTCCTTGCCTCGGCTGTTCCTCCAACTTCATTGATTGTACTTATGATTACTTAAATTGATTAACTTATATTGGTCATGATATAGCTGAAATATTGCTCACTGGACGTTAAACTCTTCCAATCAATAGATTGCATCCACTGATGTAAACATTTGAAGCTTTTTATAAGTTTAAAATGGTTCCCATCATTAATGAATGAGATACGGGATCGGAGGAAGTTTTAATGAGTGGTTTATACTTCTATGGATATTTTTTTTCTCATATTTTCTGTAGTAAGTTAGAGAGTTATGATACTGGCTTTATTCATTTTCTTTGAGTTACGATAATCATTTCTAAATAATTTTCGAAGTTACGATAATCCGATATTGGCGTTACGACGATCTTCCCTATTTCTTAAGTTGTCGATTTCTCCAAAACGGATGAATGTTGAATTAAAGCATGTTAATAGTCTATTACTGGTCAAAAGAACTTTGCAATGGCTTAGTATGGTTGTGTGTCATTGGGAATTAAATAAATAACTAGAAAATGTGTCTGTAAGCCACGGATGCCCCGCCAATAAATTTATCGCAAAACCTGAACTCATAATTTGACCGAAGTCATTCATGCATAAAATGTAGGTCATCGACACCCAATTGTTAGTGAAACGGGTAGTTCTTCAATAGATGAAGGTTTCAGTGAAATATCACGATGCTACACTACATAGTCGTTGAAAAACAGACTTAAATCAAGGACGTATATTTAAATATAAGTCCTTGCTTAAATGAAAAAGTTACCCAAAGTCACTGAAGCATAAAATGTAGCACCTAATTGTCAATGATTTGGGTTGTACTCATCAAGGTAATTATTTTGATGAAACATTATTGTCTTATAATGTGTAGTTGTTGAGAAATAGAATTTAACACAAAACTTAAACAAAGTCACTGAAGCATAAATGTAGGTCAAAGGCCCGTAATTGTCAATAATTTGGGTAATACTCATCAAGTTAATTATTTTGATGAAACATCATTGTCTTATAATGTGTAGATGTTGAGAAATAGACTTTAACCCAAAACTTAACCAAAGTCACTGAAGCGTAAAATGTAGGTCAAAGCCACCTAATTTTTAATGATTTGAATAGAACTCATCAAGGCAATTAATTTGATGAAAAAATACAATAGTCAAGAGAGTGGTTAACCACCTAAATTCGACAGTCAAAATTAAAACAAATATAAAAAGACATCTGAATTTAAAAGATAATAAAGGGCTACGCCGAGAGCAGCATGATACGACCGCAGCATGTCGACCACTGAAATTTCAACAAAAGTAGTTTAAAGTGAATGTGGACACAGTAAAGAGCTTGACACAATAATTAGATGGACACAAAAAGAAGCTAGACACAGTTATTAGGTAGAAAAAAAATAGGTAAAAAATAAACCCTTTTGATTACTTACTGATAAAAAACCGTAAGAGCTATGCAAAATATGTACTATCAACTAAAACCTAACATCCATAGCAATTCAAAGAAAAAAATCCCATCGAAATCCAATGAAAAATAAAGATTTGACATATTAAGAAAAATTGCATTTTTGGCCCCTTTGACCCCTTGAAGCTCGGAAACGGTAAGACCTACACAAAATCCGTTGACATACTACTGAAAGCTTAGATCAAGAGGAATCCAAAGAAAAAAATCCCATCGAAATCCGATGAAAAATAAAGATTTGACATATTTAGAAAAAATGCATTTTTGGCCCCTTTGACCCCTTGTAGCTTTGAAACGGTAAGACCTACACAAAATCCGTTGACATACCACTGAAAGCTAAGATCAAGAGGAATCCAAAGAAAAAAATCCCATCGATATCCGATGAAAAATAAAGATTTGACATATTTAGAAAAATTGCAATTTTGGCCCCTTTAAGCCCTTGTAGCTCGGAAACGGTAAGAGCTACGCCAAATCCGTTGATATACTACTGGAAGCTTAGATCAAGAGGAATCCAAAGAAACAAATCCCATCGAAATCCGATGAAAAATAAAAATTCTACATAATCTGCAAATTCGCAATTTTGGCCCCTCATAGCTGGGAAAGGAAACAAGTTATCAAAAATCAAATAGCTGAACGTCATATTAATTTTTCACAAGGAATCCATTGAAAAAAACTGCATCAAAATCGGACCAAAAATAAAAAAAATTTTTTTTTTTGAGATTTGCCCCTGTTGGGCCCCATTTATCTCGTGAGCGGTACATGCTACGTGAAATCCGGTGGCATACCCCATATTGGAAATTTTCTCAGGAGCACACTGAAACAAACCCCATCAAAATCCAATAATTAATAAAGTTTCTACAGTCAAAAATGTGAAAACACCCAATTTCACCCCTTTTTGGCCCCTTTTTCTAAAACGGGCGGGGCCACCAACTCAAAATTAAAACCGCTGTTTACGCGTGTGCCAAGATACATCATACTAAAATTTCATAATGATCCGTCCACTAGAAGCAAAGTTATGCTGTCCACAGACACCGACGCCGACGACACCAGCACCATACCAATATACGACCGCAAAATTTTTGCGGTCGTATAAAAAGGGGTAAAACAGCCCAAAATTTCGACATGTAATGTCTTTTTCAAGGGTAAAGTAAAAATAATAAAACACGTGTAAACACGTTGGAAGAAATGGAGAAACTAACAAGACCAATTACATGTCTGGACCTGCGTCACCGTCACTCATGTTCAACTTAGAAAGTGTGTTTTTTTTTTCAATCTAACAGAATATCATGTATGTTTACCAATTCAAACAAGTGTTCATTTACCTTATTACCAAAAATTCTTCAAATGCAAGTTATAATTGAGATTATATTAAGTTCAACCCTATTACCATCTTCGCTAGCCAAGGGTTACTATCCGCTTCTCTCATCTTCACCCTTGGCAGATCACGCTGGATGTCTGTAATCTCAAATCCACGTCTTTGATTGGTTGCAGTTAACCTTCACCGCAGCCAATTAATTAACTTACATTCAGATTTTGAATATATATCAAAACAATAAAACTTAAAATATGGCGTTTAGTGATTTTTCTATTTTGCAAAATTTCCATGATTTAATTATCTGTCTTTACTTTTAAAGGGTTATTTCCTTGAAGTCAAATATATTGTGAATTGTTGTATTATTAGATGCAATAAATAATCATTTATTATTACAATAAATCATACTGAAACTCTTACTTTAAAGGGAGATAATTTGAAACTGATGTTCCACAAATTGTGACTCAATCCACCAAGGGTGAAGAGGAGAGAAGCTGATTGCAACCCTTGGCTAGCAGAGATGCCATATTACTGTAATAGAGAAAATAAGAAGAAAAAAAAAACAAAACTAAATGTACAAAGTTGAACAAAGCATAAAATGAAAATAGTCCATATAACGTCAGCAAAGGTGAAATTCAAATAAATACATACTTTGCATCTTAATGAGAAAACATATGAAAGCAATGCAAAAATTCAAGAATAGCTGCCCATGGTCAATGCGTTCAAAACTCTGCAACGTCTCTGGACAAAAATTGAGTACCATGATGATATAATATGATAGAATAAAGTACAAGTTCAATAATAGATAAATTTGACATTTTTTAAATCAAAACTGGCCTAAAGGGGAGGTTCACATCACCAATGTGTTCAAATAACAGTAAAAACTTCCAAAGGTATTTAGTCAGAAATGTTAATCTTTCAGATTACACAAACCAGGCACTGTAATGTTAAAATATGCTGAAAAATGACTAAGTTCAACAATGCATAAAGTTGACATTTTTTTTTTCAAATCTGCCCAAAAAGGGAGGTGCACATCTTCAATGTGTCAAGAAAAACTGTGTAAAGTTTCAAAAGCACCAGATATAAGGAGTCAAAAGTTTCAAATCACACAAACGTAGTACTGTAATGTTAAAATTTAATGAATTTAATGAAAAATTGACTAAGTTCAACAATGGATAAATTCGACAATTTTTATCCAAATCTCACCAAAAGGGGAGGTGCACATCTTCAATGTGTTCAGAACAACTGTGCAAAGTTTCAAAAGTATCGGGTTAAAGGTGTCGGAGTTTCAGATTACACAAACTTGGTATCCCCAAAGCGTGACGGACGGACGGACGGACAGACAGACCGACGGACGGACGGACGGAGTCGAGCGGCTCCTAGACCTGCGGTCACCGTTGGTGACGCAGGTAAAAACCTATATTGGATAGGTATGCAGCGAGCCGAGACATTTGATAAATCTAGCCAATCTTGAACACATTCACAAGAAGACGATTGAAATAATGGGGTCATGAAACAAAAATGGGTAATGACAGGAAATTTAGTGAAAACTGAGTATGAAAGACAAGAGTTTAAAAGACAGAATGTGAAAAACTTCATAATTAAAACAAATATGAAAATAAGGTGATATGACAAACTGATGTAGAGCTATACATTACTGGTACGAAAGTTCCTTTATGTTCAAACCTCGAGGTCTGAAAGTTCCAAGAAGATAGATGGCTCTCAGTTCGAGTTCCTATCTGTGTTTCATGGTTCCGTCGGTTTTCATAAGGACAGTCACCCGCATATCCGAGATGCTGTGATTTGCGAGTCGGAAGTGGTTACCGACTGGGCAGTCACTGTTGTTTCTAACGGAGCGCAGATGTTCCGCAAAACGGGGTTACACTAAAGACCTGAACGCGGACCTGAAAAGACCTGAATAGACCTGAAAATATGTTAACCGGTTTACTAAAATAATCATAACTTTTTCATTTCTTGACGGATATTTTTCATTTCAGGCTTTATTTAAAGAACAAACAAAATTCTTTTTGAATATAAAAAATAATTTTGAATTCACTTGATTTTGATGCCAAAATTCGGACCTGAACGGAGTAATGTAAAGACCTATTCATCAGTAACTTTACAAAAAATTCTATAACTTTTTTGTTTTTCTATTTATGTTTCTAAAATTTTATATTTATTAGAGACGAAATAATGATGTTTGTGAGTATATAAAAATTTTTGGCAATACACATTATTTTATTCTCAAAACGTGGACCTGAATGGAGAATTTAGAGACCCGAATGAACTTGAAAATGGGCGGGTAGCTTTACTAAAATAAATATAACTTTTTTATTTTTCAATGGATTTTTGTTATTTCTGACTTTATTTAAGGAAGAAATAATGTTTCTTTTGAATATTGAAATATAATTATGACTGAACTTGGTTTTGATGCTAAAAAGCGGACCTGAACGGAGAAATGAAAAGACCTGAACGGAAATGATAATTCATCTGTTACTTTACTAAAAATTCTATAACTTTTTTGTTTTTCTATTTATGTTTCTAAAATTTTGTTCTAAGTAACGATAAAATAATGATGTTTTTGCATATATAAAAATTTTGGCAATACACATTATTTTGTTCTCAAAAAGTGGACCTGAACAGAGATTTTAGAGACATGAACTAACTTGAACAAACCGCATGCATTTGGTAATGCATGTGGTTTGTTTCCAATGATTTATTCACTTTTCTACCTTTTCGGGCCATTTAGGGCTTACTATATGGTGTGAGGTTCCTCACTGTGTTGAAGACCATATGGTGACCCCTAGATGTTTTGTTTTTGGTCGTTTTAACCTGGATATGGAATGTTCTCTCCTTGATATTTACCCCCATTTCCTTTCTTTTTCATATTGAAAATGGGTGGGTAGCTTTACTAAAATCAACATAACTTTTTTTTTATTTCTGGACGGATTTTTTTAAAATTTTGTCTTTGTTAAAGGGAAATACAGTAATATTTTTTTGGTAATGCATATTATTTTTTCTCAAAAAGTGGACCTGAACGGAGATTTTAGAGACCAGAATATGCTTGGAAATTGGTTGGTGGCTTTACTAAGATAACATAACCTTTTTTATTTCTGAGGGGATTATTTTAAAACATATTTGCTTTTATTGAAAGAAGAAATAATGATAAAAATAAATTTTGAGTCGATGAATTTATTTTAGTAATTTAATGATACCAAAGCCATGTATGCAATTAACATGACACCCTTGTGAATTAGATATGATTATCGCTGTCAAAACAAAGTGTGCATGTACATACACCCTCAGGAAATCTAATTATCACTTTCAATTACCAAATAGACTGATTGCAGGTGACAAACTACAGGTCTTCAATTCTCCGTTCAAGTCCACTTTTTTTTCTTTTTTTTTTAAATGTGTATTGTCAAATTTTTTTACATATTCAAATACGTCATTAATTCTGCGTTAATAAAAACAAAAGATTAAAAACATACATAAAATAACAAAAACAGTTAAAGATTTTTTAGTAAAGTAACAGATGAATTATCATTTCCGTTCAGGTCTTTTCACTTCTCCGTTCAGTTCCGCTTTTTGGCATCAAAACTAAGTTAAGAGATAATCATTTTTTAATATTCAAAAGGAACATTATTTCTTCCTTAAAAGTCAGAAATAACAAAAACCCATTTAGAAATAAAAAAAAAGTTATATTTATTTTAGTAAAGCTATCCACCCATTTTCAAGTTCATTCCGGTCTCTTAAATCTCCGTTCAGGTCCACTTTTTGAGAACAAAATAATGTGTATTGCCAAAAATTTTATATATTCACAAACATCATTAATTTTACGGTATTAAGAACAAAATTTTAGAAACATAAATAGAAAAACAAAAAAGTTATAGAATTTTTAGTAAAGTAACAGATGAATTATCATTTCCGTTCAGGTCTTTTCATTTCCCCGTTCAGGTCCGCTTTTTGGCATCAAAACCAAGTTCAGTCATAATTATTTTTTAATATTCAAAAGGAACATTATTTTTTCCTTGAATAAAATCAGAAATAACAAAAATCCCATTGAAAAATAAAAAAGTTATATTTATTTTAGTAAAGCTACCCACCCATTTTCAAGTTCATTCCGGTCTCTAAATTCTCCATTCAGGTCCACTTTTTGAGAATAAAATAATGTGTATTGCCAAAAATTTTTATATACCCAAAACATCATTATTTCGTCTTTAATAAATACAAAATTTTAGAAACATAAATAGAAAAACAAAAAAGTTATAGAATTTTTTGTAAAGTCACTGATGAATTATCAGTTCCGTTCAGGTCTTTACATTACTCCGTTCAGGTCCGAATTTTGGCATCAAAATCAAATGAATTCAAAATTATATTTTATATTCAAAAAGAATATTGTTTGTTCTTTAAATAAAGCCAAAATTGAAAAAAACCGCCAAGAAATGAAAAAGTTATAATTATTTTAGTAAACCGGTTAACATATTTTCAGGTCTATTCAGGTCCGCGTTCAGGTCTTTAGTGTAACCCCGCAAAACGGTCACCCAGTCGGCGACACGTTTCGCCAACATATAGTTTACCACAGCTAATGCACTGACTCGCATAGATTACATTCTCGGTAATGCAGGTGAATCCGTTTTGGATGGTGAACACGTTATTGGGCCCCCGTACTTCAGTAGTTTCCCATGTAAAGGGACATGTATTACATCTGGACCTATTGCACTTTCTAGTTCCCCTGTAGTCAGCTTAAGAGATGTTTCTCTTGGATTTAAACGAGCTGCTGACTTAATGTTGCCTCAAACTTTTACCTTTTCGAAATGCTGAGCTGAAATAGGTGTGGATTCAAAGATCTCAGCCATTTCAGTGTCTGCAAGGACAATGGATTTGAAATTATTCAAGAGGATGTTCGGGACAGCAAAATTGTGCGGATGGTAGTCAAGCACCAGAGGAACACGATCACCATTTGTCTTGTTGACTTTAGGTCTCAGTGTATTGGTCCTGTTTTGATTAGAGACTGAGTCCAGAGCCCTGTCAAGAACAGGTCTTGGGTACTGTCGTCTTAAGAAGAAAGAGTACATTTTCTCACATTGGACCCTGAAATCAGTATCATCACTGCAGAGGCGACGAAGTCTCAAAAATTGAGACCTCGGGATGGCATTTTTGCAGGACAAGGGATGCCATGAATTGTAGTTGAGATAACAATGCGCATCAGTGGGTTTATAAAACACTGAAGTACTGATGGCATTGTCCTGAATTTTGCAAGTTATATCGAGGAAAGAAAGCTCCGAATCGCTAATGGTAAAGGTATATTTGATGGCGGGATGATAGGAGGATACGAAATCAATAAATGATTTCAATTCTTGCTCCGAATCTGTTGAAGCCCCCAAAACGTCATCAATATATCGCTTGTAAAGGTCAGGAATAGGTCCTTGGAACTCGGAGAACATTATTTCCTCAAATAACCTACAAACAAACAGGCAAAGCTAGGCCCCATCTTGGTTCCCATAGCAACCCCTCCAGTCTGGGAAAAGAAATCTCCGTTAAACTGGAAAGTATTGAGATTAAGGACCAGCTCTGTAAGTCTCAATATGATGTCGTACTGAAATACGGATTTGGACGCTTGTCAAGAAAAAATTTTACTGCTAACATGGCTTCGTTGTTAGGTATGCTCGTATAAAGAGCAGTAATGTCCATGGTGATGATCCGAGTGTTTCTGCCAACCAAAGTGATGTCGTCCAAAATACTCAGGGCATGATTGGTATCTTTGATGAAGGAGGGTAGATTTTCAACTATGGGCATAAAGATTTCATTCAAAAAACTTGAAATATGCTGTTAGGCAACTACAGGCCGAAACGATAGGTCTTTCTGGGTTAGAAGGTTTATGAATTTTGGGTAACATATAAAAACGAAAAGTACGGGGTTGAAATACAATCAGGCTTTTAGCTTCGCCAGGCAAAATTTCATTTTCAATTGCCTCGAGGACAGTTTTTGATTTTCTTTAGTATTATTTTCGTGCAATTTGTTGTAGAATTTAGTGTCCGAAAGTTGTTTATGACCCTCTTCAGCATAAGCATAATTTGATGAAACATCATTGCCTTATAATGTGTAGTTGTTGAGATATGGACTTTAACGCAAAACTTAACCAAAGTCACTGAAGCGTAAAATGTAGATCAAAGCCACCTTATTATCAATGATTTGGATAGTACTCATCAAGGCAATTAATTAGATGAAGCATCATTGTCCTATAATGTATAGTTGTTGAGAAATGGACTTTAACGCAAAACTTATACAAAGTCACTGAAGCATAAATTGTAGGTCAAAGCCACCTAATTGTCAATGACTTTGGTAGTACTCATTAAGTCAATTAATTAGATGAAGCATCATTGTCCTATAATGTGTAGTTGTTGAGAAATAGACTTTAACACAAAACTTAACCAGAGTCATTCAAGCATGAAATGTAGTTCAAAGAGTCAAACTACCTAGTTATCTACCTACTGGCCTACTATTATTGTTCTACCTCTTACAGTTTCTGAGAAATGTACCTTAACGCAAAACTTAACTGGATGTACGGATGGAAGGACGGACAAGGGTAACACTATATGCCCCTTCCACATTTGTGGGCAGGGCATAAAAAAGGAATGTTAATCTGACCACTTTTTCATGTCGCCATTTTGAGGTCGTCGTAATTGCAGTTACGATAATCCGCTTGTCGACAGTGTTAATGACCATCTTGTAGAAAGACTGTCCAAGGTTATTTTCAGATATCCTCACAGAATGTCTACTGATAATCAGATAATATGTTACACCCAGAAGGCTTTCATCATACAATATATATAAGTCATGTTTCAAAGATGAACATCCTACCACAAAATCAGGTTAAATTACTGAACATAGCGTACTAAGCAAAAATTCATATTTAAAGAGCTCTGTTTGCAGCCGCTTTTATTTTTTATCTATTTCTTTATTTATATTTGGGGACTTTTCAGTGTATGTACAAATTGACATAGGTTACACATGGAATAAACAGGGTAAGTCTAAATTCTCATAGGCATAAAATAAAGTTTGACAAAATATTTCATGCAGAACTGAAGTAACTATCGAGGTTACCAAATAATTTTAAGCCATTTCCGTGTTTAATCTGTTCAATTTAAAGTTATACCTTGTCCTAAATATATATTGTTTCCGTAAACCCAATTGCTATGCATTCATTTGATCGTTTTAGTAATTGTTTTGCTAAACCAATATGCACTTACTACCTTTATAACACTTCCTTATGAAATGTATGCAGCTATTCATATTTATAAAAAAAATCAAAGTTAACAGCCCGCGACAAAAATCATTTTTGTTCTAGTGAGACTCGTGACATCAATACAATTTTTCACCAAAGATTCAAGTACTTACCAATCAAAAGGCTAACTGTTTTGAAATAAATATTTATATCAAATTATGTCAAAGCAGTGAACAAATGGAAAATGAAGGAAAATATTTCAAAATGTAATCTGATTGAAGAGCATTAACATAATAAAATGTATAGGACTTTATACGATTGATGAATACTCAGTTTTTGTCGAAAACGAAGCAGGAAGTCTCTTAGATTTCAAGTTGTCCTTGTTTAAAATGTCATTAAGAAAATTATTTATAAGGAGCTGTATGCAGTATTACATAACTTATATAAGGATCAATATAATATATGTTTATTTATCTATTAGGTTGGAGTTTGAGACCAAATATAAATCAATTGACCTACCACTAATAGTTACTGAGGAAGTAAACTACCAAAAAAGCTTATCCTGTTCATTGGACCAAAATGCATAGGTGTTCCACAGAACACACGTGTTACCTGCACTATCATAAAATATTTCCTGTTTTGTTATAATGACAAAAACCAAAAATAATCACAAAAGATCAAAAATAAGGAAGTCAAAATGCATGAACACATCTACACAAAGGATTGAAGCATTCCTGCAAGTTTGTTTGGAAAGTACCAAGAGATTGAGAAGAAGTTTAAAATAATAGAGGCATACCCCTTAAGACTCGAATAAGCTAAAATGACAAAGTCCAAAGAAAGGTAGAAAACTGGAAAAATTATAATTTCAGATTAATTGTAAGTCTTCCAAAGAAGATTTGTGTCGCCTGCATTGCTGTTCTCAGAAACACAAGTTTCTGTAAGTTGTTCAACAGGAAGTACAAGTCTGACAGACCTAGAATGAAAAAGCCAAATATGGAATCCAACACTGAAGTCACATACAAAATTTCAAGTGGCTGTGATTTGTAGTTCCTGAGAAAAATGTAACAAAAATTTTTACTTTTGACAGTATGTGGAAAAATATTCAAAGTCGGTTTGCATGAAGTAGATGTCCGACAGATCTGATTTCAATGAAGCGCATCAAAATACAAAAAAGTGGGACATACAATGACAACAACGCAAATGCCAAAAACAACACAAAAGGACTAAAGTGGCCCCTATATGTTGCCCTACACTACATGTGCAGGTGACACAATGAAAATTAAGTAACAGACAACAGCCAAATAGCAGACTGTCATAAACTACCGGAGACCAACTTTTATACCAAATATCATTGACTTACCACTTATAGATACTCAGAAAATGACCTTTTCACAAAACTTATCACGACGCCGCCACCACAATACTTTGTATGCCTATGTCTTACTTTCCCCGCCTTTCATTAGGAGCAAGACAATAAAAATTGGTGTAAAGAATTGCATTTATCATTTAAGTATATACATCAGTTAGATTTTCATAAATGTCTAAATTTACTACGAATATGGTACCAGTCCTATTTTTATCTTTAAGCTGTAAGCTGATATAAATGTCAAATGAAGTAGTTTTCCTTTTAAACATTTAATGATTGTTAGTCCAGCTAAAACTCATATAAATGTCATATGAGGTAATTTACAGCTTACTGCTTGTTAGTCCAGCTAAAACTCCTATAAATGTCATATGAGGTAGTTTGTTTTTAACAGCTTACTGCATGTTAGTCCAGCTAAAACTGCTATAAATGTCATATGAGGTAGTTTGTTTTTAACAGCTTACTGCGTGTTAGTCCAGCTAAAACTGCTATAAATGTCATATGAGGTAGTTTTTTTTCTTTAGTTCACTACAAATTAGTCCAGATACAACTGCTATAAATGTCATATAAGGTAGTTTTTCAAAGTTTACTTCTTGTTGCTCCAGTTAAAACTTTTTTAACCATAACCAAATGCCCATTCAAAATGCCCACATTGCTTATTTTTGGGAAAACTACACGTAAAAAACTTTTTCCCATTGTTTGGGCCTTGTTTCATCACAGTTCTAATGGTACATGGCTTTATATGTCCAGCACATAATGGGAATCTTTCATCTGCCCACTACAATAAAAGTAAAATATTGTCTTATAAATAAGTGAAAAACATTAAATTTGTAAATTATAACTTAGTAGTGAGTCTTCCAGGGAAGAAATGTGTCCCCTGCATAATAACATAAATATTCTAAGTTCCGTAAAACAGGAAGTTGGCAAGGGAGAGATCTGAAACTCTCTTACACCGTATAGGTCCCCATACTGACACTTCATGCCAAATTGCAAAAAGCTCTGATATACAGTTCCTGAGAAAAATGTGACACTGACGACGATGGGGATGACAAAATACAATGGATATTGATCCCTATATGTCACCACTGCCTGAACGCAGGCGACACAAAAATTACTATGTTATATATTGACCTTTTTGTATTTTTCTAGTTAATTTAGCAGCAGAAGTGTAACGATACAGCGATGAATCGTGAGAATCGATTGCACATGTTCATGATACCTGTATCGTATGACCAGCTTTGAATCATGATACCTAATATTAATTTTAGCAGGTGATATCTTACTCTAAATATGCAGATAAATTCAAACAAAAGTTTTGAACTATAATGAAATAAGATAATTGTTAATGTTAAAATAATTTCTGCTAATTAATTTAGCAGTTTTCATTTCTGACATGTCTGATGAATAATTCCAATCAGTTCTTGACATTTTAAAAAAAAATATCCAAAATTTCTAATCAAATTTCTGATGATACATATCGCAGTAGTATTATATCGTCTTCAGATATCATGATATGTATTGCATCGTGAAATTCCTCACGATACTCAGGTCTATTTAGCACTGATAATTTTTTATCCAAAATGTAATACATTTTTCCAAATCTATAGTCAAACTCTTTTTTAATGCTTAAGGTAGATTGACACTGATACACGGAACATTCAATTGGCGCATATTGCAAAAATCTAATCGTATGCAGATTGGACTAGACTTTCAATCCGGAATGTTCTTTTCAATGCCTATTCATTGGGATGTCATAATAAGTTGATAAATTGATGTCATCTACTTTCCTGCAAATTACCTCCCTTTTCCCTTAATTACTACGTATTTCGTAAACCTGTATAGCTCACCTGGTCCATGACTGGCATAAACTGCAGCCCAAATTAACCCAATGTTAAAGGACCACTTTAGACATGGCATTCAACGAACAATTTTTAACATCGGTTTTGAAGTTGCCAAATCAATACCAAATCAATACCTATTTGGAAACCAAATTTCATTGAAATCGGACAATGTTGATTTTTCCCTCCATTCTTGGCATCATTTTGAAAATGGCGGTCAATAAACAATTTTCAACACTGTTTTTGAAGTCTCAACATCAATATCTATTTGGAAACCAAATTTCATTGAAATTGAACAATGTTGAATTTTCCCGGATTTTTTTTGGAAGCCAACAAACGATTTTCAAGACCACTATTGAAGTCACCACAGCATGGCAAACATTTTACCAATTTACACTTAACCTTTATCTTCTTTAGTTTTGGAAATAAAAGACGAATAATATGAAAATTTTGAAAATTCTGTGAAAAAGGGGCAATAACTCCTACAAGGGTTTTTGGATTTTCTCCAAAATTTCAGGGTGGGTAGATCTTGATATGATGAACGTTTTTGCAATTAAAAGTTGACTTCTATCTTCTATAGTTTCTTTGATAAAAAATAAAAAATATTAAAATTTTGAAAAATTTCCGGAAAAAGGCCAATAACTCCGAAACCGGTAATCAGATTTTCTTCAAACTTGCAGGGAAGATAGATCTTGCCATGCTGATCACTTTTACCCACATGTCAGATTTTTGATATCTGTAACGGTTTTCGAGTTATTTGCCAAAAACAGCAATTTACCCCCTATGTGCTATTTTTTGTAACAGAACCATGTTGTTTGGTCCTCGGACTCATCGGATATAATTGTAAAGAGGATACACTGGTGATGATTCAGGCCAGGTTTGGTTAAAATTGATTCAGTGGTTTCAGAGGAGAAGATTTTTGAAAAAGTTTAAGATGGACGGACGGATGGATGGATGGGCAACGGACGACGGACACCAAGTGATGGCAATAGCTCACATGACCCTTCCGGTCAGGTGAGCTATAAAAACCTACCTGATACTTATTTTATAAAAGCTAAATAATAAGCATCTTCCCACAGTCCAAAATTAAAAAAATAAAAAAAAAACTAAATTTGGCCTTCTTTTGAAAGCCTGATAACTGAAAAATGTTTATCGGTGACGTATCATTTTTATTTTATGTTTGGAACAAATGAGTTAAGACTTACAAAATATCTGAAAATAAAAAAAAAAAATCTGTCTTATATTTTATTACACTCAATCTACCTTAAATTTAACTGAATAAGTATGAATCGGTAAAATTGGACCCTATCTGAATTTACTTTATTATAAAGTGTTTTGGTTAACACAGATTTTCATACAATTGAAATAAATTTGTCTATATATATGTACCAATTCATC
>MJUU01015672.1:77140-97407 GCA_002080025.1 Modiolus philippinarum | reverse complement strand
CCCAAAAATATGCCTTTATTTTGTATGAATTATCACTCTGGTTCGCTTCTTTGTACATTTAGACTGTCTTGCAGGATGTAAATAATTTTTCATCAAGCCATGGTATTTTGACCTACCCCCCATGGGAAATTGACCTACCCCTTTCTCAGGGTCAGTTCTCGGTATTAAATATAACAAGAGTGGACCCTAATAGATGTCTCGCCCGTCCCTGCTTGTCGCTAAAACAGTCATGTACTACTAAAGAGCAACCCACAAGCCAAATATTTTTACCGTACCACTTACAGTAATTAAAAACTATTCTTATCAGAAGCACTTAACTCTGTTCACTAGACCCTGATATTTAGGTCGTCAAAAGCCAAAAAGCAGATTGACATGTACTAACCAAGACCAAGCTATATACCAAATATCATTGACCTATGGCTTGTAGTTATTGAGAAACAGACTTAAGCAAAAAAACTTAACCTGGTCATTGGACCGTGAAATTGATGTCATGGTCAAAAGCCATATGGTAGACTGACATGTATTAACCAAGACCAAGCTATATACCAAATATCATCGACCTATGGCTTGTAGTTATTGAGAAACAGACTTAAGCAAAAAAACTTAACCTGGGCACTGGACCCTCAAATTGAGGTAAGGTCAAAAGCCATATGGCAGACTGACATGTACTAACCAAAACCAAGCTATATACCCAATATCATTGACCTATGGCTTGTAGTTATTGAGAAACAGACTTAAGCAAAAAAACTTAACCTGGTCACTGGACCGCGAAATATAGGTCAAGGTCACATGATTTTTGTCTGCTAGATAGGGTCCATTGTAAGCTACCTATGGACCCAATATAAGGATCCTACATCAAAGGGTTCTATGAAATAACTTGAGTTTACGCCGTCGCCGTCATACTTTGCACGCCTATGTCTCGCTTTCCGCCACTTTCGTCGCGGGCGAGACAAAAATATGCCTTTATTTTGTATGAATTATCACTCTGGTTCACTTCTGTATACATTTAGACTGTTTTGCAGGGTGCAAATCATATTTCATTCTAACCATGCTATTTTGACCTACCCCATGGGAAATTGACCTACCCCCTACTCAGGGTCAGTTCTTAGTATTAAATATTAAAACATGCCTTTATTTTGTATGAATTATCACTCTGGTTCACTTCTGTATACATTTAGACTGTTTTGCAGGTTGTAAATCATATTTCACATGCCATGGTATTTTGACCTACCCCCATGGGAAATTGACCTACCCCCTGCTTGATTTCAGTTCTCAGTATTAAATATAAAAATATGCCTTTAATTTGTATGAATTAACACTTTGGTTCACTTCTGTATACATTTAGACTGTTTTGCAAGTTGTAAATCATATTTCATCAAGCCATGGTATTTTGACCTACCCCCATGGTCAATTGATCTACCCCCTGCTCGAGGTCAGTTCTTAGTATTAAATTTAAAAATATGCCTTTATTTTGTATGAATTATCACTTTGGTTCACTCCTGTATATATTTAGACTGTTTTGCAAGTTGTAAATCATATTTCATCAAGCCATGGCATTTTGACCTACCCCCATGGGAAATTGACCTACCCCATACTCAGGGTCAGTTCTAGGTATTAAATATATACCTTTATTTTGTATGAATTATCACTCTGGGTCACTTCTGTTTACATTTAGACTGTTTTGCAGGGCTCTGACATTTTTTTTAAGAAGCTATGGTATTTTGACCTACCCCCATGGGAAACTGACCTACCCTTTGAAGCAAGATAGATGTTATAATTAATTCTTAGAAATTGAGGTAGGTCATTTTTCCATGGGGGAGGGGGGATAAAAATACTCTGGCTGTAAAGTGACCCGTGGGTCGATTTACCGCGCGGGTCAAAATACCATATTACACCAGTTTTTAAGTTGCAACATCAATATCTATTTGGAAACCAAATCTTATTGAAATCAGACAATGTTGAATTTTCCTGCCCTTTTTTGGAATCCATTTTAAAAATGGCGGTCAACGAAAACGATTTTCAACACCACTTTAAAGTCACCACAGCATGGCAATCATTTTATCAATTTACACTTTACCTTCATCTTCTATAGTTTTGGAAATAAAAGACAAAAAAATATGAAAATTCTTAGAAAAAACGGCAATAACTCCTATAAGGGTTTTGGATTTTCTTCAAAATTTCAGGGTGGGTAGAACTTGATATACTGAACATTTCTGCAATTTACAATTGACCTCTATCTGTTACACTTTTTGAAATAAAAAATAAAAAAAGCACAACTTTTGAACATTTTATGGAAAAAGGGCTATAACTCCGAGATGGGTTTCAAATTTTCTTTAAAATTGCACGGTAGGAAGATCTCATCATGCTGATCATTTTAACCCATGTCAGATTTTTGGTATCTGTAACAGTTTGAGAGTTATTGGCCAAAAACTGCAATTTACATCTATGTTCTATTTTTAGCAACGGCGGCCATGATGTTCGACCTGCCGCCTAATCGAACACAATTTTGAGAAGCCATACTCTGGGGATGATTCAGGCCAACGCAAGTTTGGTTACATTTGGCCCAGTGGTTTCAGAGGAGAAGATTTTTGAAATTGTTGACAGACAGACCAACGAACCATGGACACAAAGTGATGGCAAAAGCTCACATGGCCTAAAAAACACCTCTTTAAGTAGCAATTTTATGTGACCCCCTACTAACTTCAGGCATCGAGAACATAAGGATTTTGATCACGAACATATATCAATTGTTACATAATCCAAAAGCTAAAACTTTGAAGTTAATGGGAAAATAATTGCCACCATGGGGAAAAATCTGTAAACAAAGCAATAGGCCATCATAAGAAGCCTTTACTTAAGCATAAAATGGTACTTATTTAGAGTTAGCAGATAAAAGACAGCAATAGAAGCGAGCATGTTGTTATTTTTAAGACTGTGAATTTATTTTTATTCGTGGGGTACCAATTTTCGTGGTTTTCGTGGGTGTCCCAAACCACGAATTCTAATACTCAATGAAATATAATTTTCTTGAGTAAACTTCAAACTCAAATGAATGAACATAATGAAAGACCTGATCAACAGAGGCCATAAACCTTGCACTTGTACCTGAGCGCCACACAACCTAATATATCCAAATAAGGGTAGATCAGCATTCTCTTGAACCTTAAATAGAAGTAAATAAGTTAAAGTGCTTTATTTTCCAGTGTTCCTCAGTTAACAAATTAGCAGTAACTGGCTTCCTGTTTTGTTTTTCAATTACGCTAAAGTGTTGATTTCCAGTTAAAAGTTCTCAATCTAGTTTTGATAAGATATTATTAATAAAAATTTCATAATTTTAATTATGTTCTACTAAAGGGGACATGTTTACTTAGTAATCAATACATGTGTCTATGTATAAATAAGAATGGAGTCAGGTAATGTCAGATGATTACATAATTACATAATATCTACACATTACTATGAATTGTTAATTACAGGTGACTCTTTAATTACAGGTACAGTTCTAAATCTTATTGTTTTGACATCAATACTAAAGGTACCAAAGTCGGTGCATTTCATTTGCGCACTTTTGCATATCATTGGCACACATTTTGTATTTCATTTGCACACATTTTTCATTTCATTTGCGCACTTTTTATATTTCATTTGCGCACTATTCTTACTTTTGTTTTCAGTTGAACTGTACCGTTCCCGATACGCAGCAAGATATGTCTGTTTGACTTCTTGCTTACCAACTGGAGTACAGTTTTGAGTAGGATATATAAAGTTCGGTGCTTTATTCATAAGATAAAAGTTCCCCGGTTTTTGATATAAGTGCTTTAGTTGCAGAATTTGGTGTCATTAAATCTACAGCAAATCAATAACCAACCTTACTGGTATCCGGAAAAGCTAAATCGAAGCCTTTTACCGGTATCACTCTTTGAACTCTACACTCAGATAAGTTTCTTAATCGTTCTTAATGAATCTTAAAAAATCTACGACATTAATAGGCATTTAAAGTTGTTAATTTTCAACATTGGAATATATATTTAAAGGTACAAATAAATAAAAAATGAGCAAATGAAAGAAAATTTGTTCGCGAAAGAAATATTAAAAAGTGCGCAAATGAAATCACACTAAATCTCAAAAAGTGCACAAATGAAATGCTGCCACCAAAGTGCCACGAGTTTGAGAATTTTTATTTTTATTAATTGAATTTTTTTTTTGGAACAAGTGGCAATCCACGAATTTACGTATACCACAAAATGTCTTTTTTTCTCTACCAACAAAAATTGATACCCACAAAATTAAATGAATTCAGTAAAATATATATTTCTTCAATATTTACCATTTAAAGTAAGTAATCTTTAACTGTTTTGTCAAAATTTTAATAATTTTACAAAATCTTAGATCTTTTTAAATGCTACTTTAATAAGTGATTTAAAAATCACTTGTTTGAGTAATGCCCTGACTGTATAAGGTCTGTTTTATACACTGATCTAGGGCAGCAGCCATTATAATAAAATCTTCGCCTTTTACTGTGTAAACAACTTCTTTGCAAAAAAACTTGATGTGATCATTCATGCATGACTAGGGAGAAGGGCAAATATCTGGAAAATATTCCTCAAGACAAATCTGCATGTCATATACCAAGTGGCTATGGCCACTGGTACAGACTGTGCTAACTGCTTGCAAAAAACTTAACTTGATCATTCATGCATTATCTGGGCCTGGAAACGGTATGCACTCTTCATGAAGCAACGTCATATCAAATATCAAGTGGCTAGGATTACTGGTGCTGGGTGTGCAAACTGCTTGCAAACATTCATGCATGACTATCCGGGCCGGGAAACGGTATGCATTCCTCATGATACAACTGCATGTCAAATATCAAGTGGCTAGGACTACTGGTGCTGGCTGTACAAACTGCTTGCTAAAACTTAAGGTGATTGTTCATGCATAACCCAAGGGTTGGGCCATAAATTAAGAAGGGATATGAGTTGTAACCTTACTAATGCTACTACACATCAAATACTACAGACATGCAACTAACATAAGCATATATATTCTCAACAGTATCATTTTTTTTTTGCTTTCCCCCAGTCATACCTGCCAACTTTTGAAAATCTCCATGGGGGTTTTTATGCGCGACCTTCCTTTTCAGTCATGTGAGAGTTTGCGGCGTTTTGCGCGAAGTTTTTTTGTCTAATACTTGATGCTCTTTTTTTATCAAATACAAATATCTAGGTGTTATAGAAGATTTTACTTTTTATACGACCGCAAAAAAAATTGAGGTCGTATAATGGTATGGCGTGGTCGTTGTCGTCGTCGTTGTCGTCATCCTCCTCGACGTCGTTTGTAGACACTTTTGTTTTTGATCAATAACGTAAGTTCCAGTTGATCAATCCTTATGAAATTTTAACACAATGTTCCTTGGCACAAAAGGAAGGCTTTGAGGGGTTTTGGATTTTGGGCCCCTCCCGTTTTTAAAAAAGGGGCCAAAAAGGGAAAAATTGGGTGTATTCACATAATTGGCTGTAGAATTTTTATTATTCATCAGATTTTGATGGGGTTTCTTACAGTGTCTTCTTGAGGAAATTTCCAACCAGTTGTATGCCAATGGATTTCATGTAGCATGTACCGTTCACAAGATAAATGGGGCCCAAAAGGGACCAATTTCAAAAATTTAATTTTTTAATTTTTAGTCCGATTTTGATGCAGTTTTTTGCAGTTGATTCCTTTTGAAAAATTAACGTAGTGCTGCACCATTAGATTTTTGATAACTTCTTCCTTTTCCAAGCTATGAGGGGCCCAACGGGGCAAAAATTGCAAATATGCGGATTACCTAAATTTTTTATTTTTCATCCAATTTCAATGGGATTTTTTTCTTTAGATTCCTCTCATTGTAGGCTTACAGTAGTATGTCGACAGATTTGGCATAGCTCTTACTGTTTCTGAGCTATTAGGGGTCAGAGGGGCCAAAATTGCAATTTTTAGAAATATGTAAAATCTTTATTTTACA
This sequence comes from Modiolus philippinarum, assembly GCA_002080025.1. Taxonomy (NCBI): domain Eukaryota; kingdom Metazoa; phylum Mollusca; class Bivalvia; order Mytilida; family Modiolidae; genus Modiolus; species Modiolus philippinarum. Next base: position 91,406 of record MJUU01015672.1, on the reverse strand, counting down.
ACAGATTTTGATGGGATATTTTTCTTTGGATTCCTCTCAATGTAAGCTTTCAGCAGTATGTCAACAGATTTGATGTAGCTCTTACCGTTTCCGAGCTATAAGGGGTCAAAGGGGTCAAAATTGCAATTATTAAAAATATGTGAAGTCTTTATTTTTCATTAGATTTTGATGGGATTTTTATCTTTGGATTGTTCTCATTTTAAGCTTTCAGTAATATGGCAGTATATTTTGCATTGCTCTTTGGTTTACAAGCTATAATGGGTCAAAGGGGCCAAATTGCAATACTTCAAAATATGTGAAATCTTTATTTTTCATTGGATTTCAACCTGAGTTTTTTCTTTGGATTTCTTTTGATGGTAGTCAACAGAATTTCTTAGCTCTTACAACATCCTAGTAATAAGGGATTAAAAGGGCTAATTTTTATTTTCACTAGTTTGTGTCCAGTTAATTTTATGTGTCAAGGTCTATATTGTGTCCAGCAAATTACTGTGTCCACATTAATTTTAGTTTACACATGTTCAAATTTCAGTGGTCGACATGCTGCCCTCGGCGTAGCCCTTTATTATTGAGGGAGGCAAGACATTCCTCTTTTATTGTGTTTTTGGGCATTTCTGTTGGTTCTTAAATGTTTTTGGTCAAATAAATCAGTTGTGAACTGTTTTTGGACCGTTTTGTGTTTTATGTTCTGTTAAATTTTAACTTAGTTTTAACTGTTAAAGGGAAACAAAAAGCAGTGCTTGCTGTTCATCATTATGTTGCTCTTATTTGAATTTAGAGTTGACTGTTTTGGGGAAAAAAAAAAAGATTGTAAGCTTGTTGATGAAACCATTCTCTCTCTCCTTTATTATTTGTCTGATGTACATTTACTGCATTTCTCCTTTTATTCCATTCTTCTATAAATAAAGCAAGCATTACATTTTTTAAATATTTATTGCTTTTTCTGATTCGGTCAAAAGAGTGGTGTTCTGGGATTTTGAGTGACCTTTCGTGCATTACAGCACCAATATGTTTGTTAACGTCGTTAAGGCTACTCAGTTCAACTATGCAAACTCTGCAGAACGGGGGAACTTGCAACGACCTAGTCACTGGCATAGCCAACCACGGAACTGTCAAGTGTGGTGCTTGCAGCTCGTTGTATCAGGGATTGTGAACCTTGGTTCATAACTTAAGAACTGTTCACTATTATTGCCGGTGGTCCATTTTATTTATGTCGCCGAAGCCTTAAAATCAACAAAAAATCAACCAAACTCGTCATATTTACGATTATTTACGTGCCGGCTCCAATCAGCTGTTTTTCACTCCAATACCGCGTGATAGATGTAACACCGATTCTGATTGGCTAATATCAAGAATATGGTTAACTCCCTTTCGAGAATTTGGATTATCTCCCTTTCAACAACCAAAATTGTGTAAACAAACATTTTTTCGTGCGGATTTCTTCAAAATCGTGTTTTACGCCAAATTTTTGCTTCACGATCGTGACATCGTGACAGAAGGTTAATATCGTGTAGATCACGCCAAAATCGTGAAAGTTGGCAGGTATGCCCAGTCTGCCTTTCTTCGACTTTTTGTCGCAGTCAATACAACACAATCGTTCAGTTTGGTAAGGCTTGCTTACAGGGACTTCACCAGAAATTGTCCTAAATTTCAGGAGACAGATATTAAAAATTCACTTGCACTTAAGGAGGTAGACTTAAGTAAAGGGACATAACTCTTAGATATCACTTGTAGGTTTGTTTTAATAGTTTTCATAAATATATTGTAAGTTTCCAAGTAACACACTTACACAGATGATTTTGATTCTTTTTCATGTAAATGCTTAAAAAGTGTTGACGAAACTGACTGTTTCAAACATCTTGCTGAGTTAAGGAGTTATCTCCCTTAACCTAGGTCTGCTACATTAAATGAGTCAAGTAAACCATGGCATTGGTTTTGGGGTCCAACAATGTCTACTACTTTGCCATAACACACTTTATTTCCCCTTTCACATTTCTGGCTGTAATAATATTTCGAGATTGTGAATTTCCATTGAGTTTAAAAGTAACAGACAGTCAACTGGGTTAAATATAATTTTGTTCATAGGGCATACAAATCCAGGTGTACAAATCTTACTCTGTACATTGGCTACCGTTGAGTTTTGAGGTGTGGTCCTTGCAGTCAGGCAAGCATTACAGCTAGTATCTGATCCTTTATTGATAAGGGTACAAACTGGGCATGCCCAGTCTGCTATTTCCTCTACTGGAACTGTTTGTTGCTGCTTCCCTGTCTGTACCCATCCAAGTAAACTGTTCTTTGTTGGTAATGTCCTATGAAGAACAATGGCTATCAAGTCTTATCAGCATAGATACATAAAAATGTATATAAAGACAATAAAAATTCCTACATGAGAGAAATTCAAAGACTGGGATATAAAAAAAAAATCCATTTATTAAAGGAGTGAAACGTAAAGAGTGAATTATATACAATTAATGACTTTTAATGATTCAATACCACAAAGTCATCAACTGTTTTATTATATGAATAATTGTTTGTTCCAAACCATTAATAGTTTTTGCATTTCCTTCTTTTGATACTTAGTCTTGACATTGTTTGTCATTTAGGAAAATAAATTTTCCCTGTAACTATATATGGGTACACGCTGAAATGTGACATTCCAGTATGTGATGTTGGGTTTCCCCTGATCTTTTTTTTGGGTGATAAATATAATGTCTACCTCGTGTGCATAATTTAGCAGTGATCATAACGTTTTCTCACCTGAAGTAATGTATACTTTTATCCAATCAGAAGAGAAAGAATTTTTAGTCATTTGATAAGGTGTAAGATTTCTAACATGAGGATCTATCTTTTTTAATTCTAATCAATTATCAGTCCTTATTTCTTCTTTATTATATCATTTCAAATGCACAGAAACCACATTAATAGAGTGAGCAACTTTGCCACCATTTGAGTACACTTTTCATAATGATGAAAAATTTATTCATGTAATACCTTGTATCCTTATGTTTTAGGTTGTTATCTTGGCATTGCTGACAGAAATATGACACCCTTTCATTGTCATCAACCAGTTTATAGATAACAATAGAACATTATACCTTGTTTCCTTGTGTTTTAGGTTGTTATCTTGGCACTGCTGACAGAAATATGTCACTCTATCATTGTCCTCACCAAGTCTACAGATCACAACTTTACCACTACACTGTGTACACTTTCCTTTCTTGTAAATCTTCATAAATTTATTTAGGTTGGTCCCATTACTTCTGCACTGAAAAAGAATATATAAATTTTCAAGGAAAGACTATGTATATCAAGTTCAGTCAGTGTGCCGTTAGCTACAAACTCTGTGTCCAAGCTGACTTAAATCAGATTCTGGCTAGAAAAATAAACTTAAGCCACAAAAAGAAATGCCCATTTCCAAAAAAATAAATGAAAAGGCAAATTATCTCCTCTTTGTGGTGTAGGACAGTAATAAAATGGCTTCATCATACATACAAATCTTCATATACTGTCTTTCTTTGTGTGAATTCTCACTGAAGTGGTTAAAGAGGAGTTTCCCAAATGAGGTAATCATTGAAAAGTCAGTCTAATAATCTCCCCTTCCTGGTGCATCTGCATATGATTTCGTTTCATCAAAATCCTTGCAGATATTTAAAATGAATTGAACTTACAAAAAGTGTGAGGGAAGAATGAACTGACAGCCAGCCAGACAGGGCTCTGTACACCACTGAAATTGATATAATTGCAGTTTCCAACATAGAATCTCCTATTATGGGCTACTAAAATTGAGCTTTGGCAGCAATACATAACAATTTACTAGCAATTCTGGTCTTATTTTTTCAACATACAGCTTCTTCAAAGTGTCCTAAAACAGGAACAAAAGGTCTAATTTTAACAGCACTGGTATTATTAAGTTCTGTTTACATATATACTGTATATTCATGTGTGTAATACAGTTCAACTTTACAATCTACTCTTCTTTATAGTTCTAACAATCTTGGGTTCAAAACTGGGTAATAATTTCCAAGTTGAAATGTCCATGCATATTTTACAAAGTTCCAAATGATTCAAAATGAATATGGAAGCATAACAATCATAACTGTAGGTGTTATTGCATTATTTTGCATTTTTTATAATCAGCCTAGAAAAGAATTACTCCAAATTTTTTTAACACTTTTTGTGTAAGGCATTTTAGTTGGAAAAGGCCAAGGAAAAGGCAATACCTGAAATGAACAAATTTTAATTAATTAATGAATGAGAAAGCTTTTTCATGAAACACACAGGGAATTACTCATATTTAATATTTGTAAAAAAAATTCCAGGCCAAGAGCAAACATCCAAAACTACAACCTTGCACAGCAACATGCTGCATAAAAATGACTTCAATCAACAATGTTCATCTCTGAAAAGCTCATGTTTGTCTGTGGATAGGACTCACCCTGATTACCATTTTTTAACAACCTTTAATATTTCATGTTAGAGGTGTGGTAGCAGCTGTTATCACACCCAAAGAAATTACCTCTTACAACTACATTTATTTTTAGAACTCGGATTTCCCCCCTTTCACTGGCAATATTTAGTAAACAATCCATGTACATTTGTTCCCGCAGAATATTTTGATGGTTTCAAGAGCCTGGAGGTCACAAAAATGCTAAAACTACAAACTTTAGCAGGTATATGTGATCTATAGATAAACCGATAAGGTCCTTTAGGTACTTTGTTTACTTTTATGGACATAAAATCAATAATGTATCACTACATACATATACAACTTATAATTTACATTTTGGCAAAAGTTAATACATGTGTTTTGATGGGATATAACACTGTCAGTTCAAATGAGATATATAGAATTTTATGGGACCATTTTGATGTTGATGTCCATAATGTTCATGACTATTTTGCATCGTATGGTGAACTGGAAATTGGGTACAATTGTGAGTTGGGCTTCTTCTTTTGACTTCGTTGATTGGCCACCTTCAGGGATTATATGTCTGATGACAACAATATGACATAATTTCTTTTAGTGACATAGATGATGAAGACACCAATGAATATTTCGGTTTACAGATGTACCCCTGCTTTTGACTGAATAACATTCCTTGATTGTAAACATATATTAGGAAAACTGCCAGAGAATATAAGTTGTCATGGAAATTGACAACATCATTAACAGATATATCATGATAAGGAGGGGTATTTGCCAAAAATACAAGTCGTGGGGCGGTAAAATTTCCTGAGCCTGAAATGCGAGGGAAATTTAGACCCAAGACTTGTATTTTCGGCAAATACCCCAACGTTCATGATATATCTGTTTAATTACACCGAATGTCTAATTCATCAAAGCGTAAAGGTGACTCTGAGGTGGTATTTGCAAAAAAATACCACGGCTATAAACCAATCAGAATGCAGCTTACTTATATAAGGTGTAATTACATGCTATATACCCTGTTTGTAACCTGAATAACAAATAATGTCAGACAATTATCCCCAAATTCTAAGCAGGCATCAAAATGGAACAGAATGCAATTTATGTTGATTTCTTTTTTAATTATACATTGTAGTTAAGGTAGTGATGTTATCAATCAATATGAATTACCTTGTAAAATATCATAGAGAAATCTCTTGTCATCTTTACTAAATGTAAAACATGTTCTTCATTAAGTTCGCTTATCTGAAAAAACAAAACAAAACAAAATGACATTTGACGCATAACTGTCACGGCATTAATAAATCTACTATATAAAAAAAAAATTACATATTCAAAAACTTATAGTTTCAGCTATTGACAAAAATATGACAAAAATTTATATTCTTATAATACTTTAAGATTTAATAAAACTTGCCAAAAAATCATAAACAACAATGTGAATCAAATACTTGATCAACAGTGATAAACAACAATATGTAAACATGGTAAAAGGGTACAATTATATTTATAGTGGGTCACCTTGCAAATCAAGAACAAAAAGAATCTTCTTTTCACCTATTATTATTTGATTACAGAGCAACATACATTTTTCAGGGTTTGCATGTGGACATTCCATCAATATTCAATACAAGTCAGGAATGTGTATTAACATGATTAATAGTTTAAAAATCTGTGGAAAACACAAACAATTAATTTATACAGTCCGTCAAAAGTTAAGCATCACCTTACATTTTACATGAACATTATTTTTGAAGCTGTATTGAGGTAAGAGATTTTGGTTCAAAACACGATGGATGAGATAATTTTTTTATTGTTGTCTTTATCCGAAAAGTTATGAAATTATGCACAACCCAATTTAATGACAAAATGAGGTAGCTTTGACCAGAAAAATAAATTTCAGTTCAATGCATGAATTCTGAATGAAGATCATTGTTGTTATTTTCGATACAAAGGTAAAACAATAATGAACATTCCTTTCTGTGTTTTAGGTGACAGTTGTAGACATAGCAGGTAATGTTTGAATACAGGCGAGATAATCCAATTTTACGACATTTTTACACATGGATTGTTCCTAATGTGATGAAACATCAAAACAAAGCAATTTCTTTGCTGAATTTAGCCATTAAATTAAGGTTCTGTCAATATTAAGACCATTTTATAGACAGGCATGAATTTGAAAACTTTCGAGCAACATTTTTGATAATCTTTGAAATTTTGAAATCTGAGTTTTTGTTGTCATTTCAAAAAAACATCCCAATACCTATCTGTTTTCAAACAGAGAAGGCTTTATTGAATTCAGAGACTGCCAAAATATCCAAATAATGATTTCTGGTGTACCAAGTTTCTTCTTTTGACCATTTGTTTGGTTGGATTTTGGTAAAATTTTAAAGCTTTGAAAAATCATTTTCCATAATTGCGAGGCATAACTATCCCTAACTGTAAGATTTGTTTAAAAATCGTCAAATTAGTCGGTTTGAACATTTTGAGGGAACGTGGAAACTTCTGGAATGATTTTTCCAAATTTTACGAAAAAACAGTCAGTCTTACTTTGATTAAATTTGGACGCGTTCCAAATCTGTTAAAAGAATCCATTAAGGCCTAAAATTAACAATTATGGAATTTTGTACCTCAATTACCCCATAAAAATGACCTGGTAGCAAATTTGAACTCACAATGTTCGAAATTGCACTTATTGTTGAAACTGGAATTCTCATAATGAAGGAATCCTTTTATCTTTGGTTGCGAAAACCGGGATTTTCGATTATGTATGCAAAAGCTTCAAAGTACCATAACATTCTTCATGTTAAGATTTATCATCCAGCAAAATTTTATACCTATAGCTTTCAACATGTTTGTTTGGTGAAACTTTAAAAGTAAGTGATGGTTAACTTTTGGCGGACTGTATATATAACTTTATATATGTATTCAGCTGTTCTATCAATAACAACTTCAAGGTCATTGACAACAATAAAATTTTTCTTTCATTTTTCATGTTATTTTGAATACAGTCGAACTTTGATGGCTCAAACACTCAAGAAATCCTTCAAAACAATTTGATCCAACAGGGTGTTTGGATATCAAGGTTGAATATGTTTAAACTTGATCAAAGGGACCACAAAAAGGTTTGAGACATCCATGGTATTCAAGTTATTGTAGTCTGAGCCAGTGAAGTTTTACTGTATATGTAATTAATAGCCTTTTATTTCTTCTTGTCACAGAAATCTGCAGAAACTAAATTAAGAGTAAGTTCAGTTTTTACTTACTTGTAAACAAATCATACTCAATAAAAGAAAATGTGTCCATGAGACACTGATGCCTCCGCCATATAGATATATCGGCAAACAGGAAGTAGCTGTCAGAGCGACAGACTTACAAAGGGAAGACACAGTTATATAGATATATCGGCAAACAGGAAGTAGCTGAGCGACAGACTTACAAAGGGAAGACACAGTTTAACTCATCATACCAAAGCTTCAGACCAAATATCAAATCATACACAAGCTGAGAAATCTTTGACGAAAATTTTGGATGTACATGTAGGTACGGACAGATGGACAAGGGTAAAACTTAATGCCCCTGTCGCCTAAAGGCAGGAGCATAACTAAAAAAAAAGTCCCAAATTTGGCAAAATTCTCACTTGATAACTAACCTTTGAATCTGGTTTTATTCCACTGTCAAATAAAGCCTGAAATACACATTAGATATGGTAATACTTGTAAGATTGTTTTCACAATTCTAACATATCATTTTTTTTTGTGTATTTGTGTTCCATTCTGTTTGTTCTGTCTTTGCTCTTTATCTATTGTCTCCATTATTAAATGGGTGCCATGCTTAAGACCACATCATGCTGCCCGTTAGGGAGCACCTCATAATACCTCTATCATGTCTATTATTTTGTATGGTTCACACTGCTATTGCTTTACTTTTTGTGGTATTTGTATTTGTTTTTGCATTTTTTTTTCTGTTGTCTAAATTTGTGATGAATGAATATTGCCATGTTGTTTTGCATGTTTTATTTTTTTTAAATCTACTAATTCAGAGTTATGTATCAAGGTGATGACTTTGATTAAACAATGTAATATAATGTTTAAACATCCTTCTGAAAGCTATTGACATAAAAAAAACAACCCCATTAAAGTGAGGCTTTAGCATTGGCCTTTGATTCCTAAAACCTCTCAAGCTGTAACAGGAATAAAATATTTTATTACTGATTCCCATGCTTGGGGCTGTTCCAGAAATGATTGTGCCTGTGTGTATCGGGGGGGACGCAACCATGTGCATGCAAGAACATGGTTCTTAACCAAAGAGGCTTTCGATTCTGATCTGATTTAAAGGTAGGAAAGAATAATTGGCCTTCCATCTACCTGAGATTGGTATGTTCGGTTGGATAAATTTACTTGGTCTTACAAATACATGCCACGTTTTCAGAATGAGCAAATGGGCAGGGTTATAGGCGGCAGCCTAGGCCACAATCTGGATTCAGGGGCAGGGTTTCAAGTGGCCAAGGTCATGAAAGCTCCTAGATTTTCATTTTTTTAACCATCTCCCCACTTTTGTCAGAGCCATCGCCTTCATTATTTTCCATATTGAAAAATATTTTGTTGCTCCCGAGTTGACATTAATGAAATACTATACAATGTTACATATTTATAATCAAATTTATAAATACAATATAATTTCAGAGAGAATGGTGGACAAATGCCGGAATCTGGAAGATATATAGGTGGCGCCTATAACTGATAAATACTATCAAAAACAGATGACAACACACTTCTCTCTTATTACACTGTGGAAGTACTTTTATTCTGGGACATCAATTTCCATAAATATCACTTTTTTGTGGGTACTTTAATACAGGACTTTCGAGATAGGAACTCTCATGTAATTGAAAGCGGAAACAATCACCTCAGGAATACTGGATTATAAAACATATTGAAATAAATATATACCACACAAAAAAACAAACTATTTATATAATTGAAGTGCATTTATAATTTTTCCTTCATTACACTTCATTAACTAAATTTTAATTGACCAAAAACAATTAACCTGAAGAGCAACAAATCGATTAAATATAAATCACCCTTAGCTCAACAGCGTTGATTAATTAGTGATTCCCTCTCAATGAATTGATTTTTTCATATAAAAATAGAGCTTTTTCCAGAGTGAATATGATTCAAAAGCCCAGTGTTAATGGTTTCGAATTTTATGCATTAAACTGTTTGGAAAAAATGTTTTTGTTGGGAACTTAATTTCATGGTTTAAGCAATCTACGAATACCACGAAAACTTGGACCCAACCAACAATAGTACCTTTACAGTATGTGGACACTTATCAGATTTGTTTTTTTTTATATTTATACCTCATTTTTAATTATATTTCCTACACCAGGAAGTATATCCTGGTCAAGTAAGACATCACACACCATCCTGTCTTTCTGTTCCATCACCAAGGCAACAGCACGTCTCTGGTTAAAAACAGGTGAACAGATATCCAGGTCATGCAGTCTGTCGTACCTCTCCTGACAAGCCACAGATTCTCTAAGTAAACAGATAGAAAATAAGGAAACTCATGAACAATGTTAACATGGTGTAAAACTGAATACATTCATATAAAATCTCATTACTTCTAAATTAATTTAAGGTAGATAGACACTGTTGCGCTGCGCAATATAATCGCGCATTAGAAAAATAAAGAGTCGGATACGGGGAAGGTTTCTTTTACGGGCTGGAACAGCAATTTGACGGCTTTCCTTTGTGACGTCATAATTGATTGACAGATTTGAAACGTCATATTTCGTTTACTTTGCCACGAATTAACTCCCTTTCCCCGTAATTGATGTTTACGCCGAAAACTTTGTAAAATATCTCCGTTAAAAGCATGGTGACACATGCATTTTTTCATTGTTACAAATAAATTACATCACAAGCTATCTTTTCACAAAAAATCATCAAATTCTCATGGATAAAAAGTTCATTTCTAATAAGCCAAAAATTGCCTTTCCAAAATTTCCCTGTGCATTCTATGTATATTAAGGTGAAAAAATGGCTAAAAATGAGCAAACTTTTATCCCAATTCTAGAAAAATCAAGCATGGTGACCCATACTTTTAATTACAGATTTCGAGTAAATAGGATCGGTTCTTCAATTGTGCCAACTTGCAACAAAATCTCATGGATATCTACCTTAAATCAGATTCAGCACTTGGTCATGTTGGTTGTACACAGTTGAACTTTGATAGCTCGAACCCTTTTTCTGGACCCTTTGTTCCAATTTAAGGTGTCTCTGTGGTATTATTCTGCCATTTTTGTTTAATACTTGTTCATTTAGGTTTCATTCATTAAGAAATTTAACAAAATGCTTATTTAAAAGGTAAGGAAAGTTCCAAAGTATTTTAAATATTTATACCTTTAATATCAATTTTACAACATTTTCATTACAAAAGAGGTGAACTAAAACACTTGTACTTTAAATATGTTGCCGAATTTACACAACAAAAATTACCCAAGGCAAGGGAGATAATTCTATAAAAGAATTTTACATAGATATCACTAGAGAAATTAATATTTCGCAATTTATCTCTCTTATTTCAACGGTGTCCCCTAATTTTTATTTTTTATTATGTAAACTATATAATGATTTTAAAACACATGCAAATTATGAACAAAATCTATAATAAATTTTTGAAACTATCCTCTCATAAAATCATTTTCCCTATCATTTCTTTGTAAAATCCTTAAAGTTTCAATTTCAGTTTTTGCTCTTAAATGCACGGTGACCCCAAAAGTTTTATTCTATATTTCTAACAATAACACAATTATGTTTCTACACAGAAAATTTCTCAAAATTCTATTATAGGAAAATAATACCCTGCAGACACCTTAAACAAAGTTCGACTTCGATATCTCGAACACCTCTCTAGCTCTAGTCCTTTGGGTATTAGAGCTATCGAAGTACGACTGTAAATATAAATGACATTTTAATTATAGTTATAAATTTAATTTGGCTAAATTGTTAAGAAATAAAAGTGGCAACAAAAGTCTGAATTATCATAGGGAGAGACCAGTAAGGAAAATCCGTAAAACATACGACAGAATCAGGGAAACACTATCCAACACAGAACATTTTTGGCAAGCCGTCATATTCCCGACTTGGAACGGGCATTTTATAAATAAAATGGTGGGTAAAACAAGGTTTAATGATGCATCAACCTCCCACTTATATGACGACTAAACACTTAAATTTAACATGTTCAACAATAGTTACAGTAACATTAACTGATGTCCCGGTCTTAATCTTCTTGTACCTAGTAATCCATATGTATATGTTATTGGGCTCTTGACAGCTATGTATCGTAAAATATCAACCCGTGAGCCAGAATATGAAGCACAGGGGCAAGTGAGCGTAGCGAATGAGCCAAAAGCTTCATAATCTGGTGAGCGGGGTGATATTTTACAATACATCAGCTGTCAAAAGCCCGATAACTTGTTTATCATCCTTTATTTTGTATTTTAGATTTGTAATTATTGAACTGAGGTTTCAAATTCTCCCAAAGTTGCGCAGGAATTTCGGCATACATGTCATTCTTGCCTTTTCAATAATTTTATGCTTAACAAGAGGCTCTCAAGAGCCTGTATCGCCCACCTGGACCATGGCTGACATAGATAAAAGGCATTTCCAATAGGAAAAACAAAACATAAAATTTAGCAGAATACTTTTTTTTCTAAAATTACAGTATTCTTATTTGGTTTCCATGGCAACTGAAAGATCTACCATCCATTACAACCCATAACAGAACACCATTCAAAAAAAATTTGGGCAGGGGTTCCCCTTATAATCAAAGTAATACATATTGCTGAAATTAAAACATTCAGACCACATTTCAAATAAAAATTCAAAAATTTGGACAGAGGTTTCCCTTAAAATCAGTTGGGCCAATGTAAAAACTATGTTCCAGATGGTGGCTTTCTTGGATGAGTTACGAACCTACCAGATACATTTTTGGATGGGATCACCTAAGAACAATTGTGGCTTAGTTTGGTTATAATTGAACTAGTAGTTTCTGAGAAGAAGATCTTTGAATGTATTTTCTAAAGGGTCCAATGTTAAAACTATGTTTCCGCTGGCGGCCATCTTGGATATAGCGTGAACCCCAAAAACTCTATTTTTGTAAGGGAGCACCCGAGGACTATTGTGACCAGGTTTGGCGCCAATTTGCTTAATAGTTTCAGAGAAGAAGATCTTTGAATGTGTTTACCCAAAGAGTCCAATGTTAAAACTATGTTTCCTGCTGGCAGCCATCTTGGATATCACGTGGACCTGAAAAACACATTTTTTGTAAGGGACCACCAAAGGACTATTGTGGCCAAGTGTGGTGCCAATTGGCTCAGTAGTTTCAGAGAAGAAGATCTTTGAATGTGTTTTCCCATAGGGTCCAATGTTAAAACTATGTTTCCCGATGGCGGCCATCTTGGATATTGCACGGACCTGAAAAACACCTTTTTTGTAAGGGACCACCAAAAGACTATTATGGCCAAGTTTGGTACCAATTGGCTCAGTAGTTTCAGAGAAGAAGATCTTTGAATGCGTTTTCCCATAGGGTCCAATGTTAAAACTATGTTTTCGGATGGCGGCCATCTTGGTTATCGCGCAGACCTGAAAAACACCTTTTTTGTAAGGGACCAAGAAAGGACTATTGTGGCCAAGTTTGGTGCTATTTGGCTCAGTAGTTTCAGAGAAGAAGATCTTTGAGTGTGTTTTCCCATAGGGTCCAATGTTGAAACTATGTTTCTTGCTGGCAGCCATCTTGGATATCGAGCCGACCTGAAAAACACCTTTTTTGTAAGGGACCACCAAAGGACTATTGTGGCCAAGTTTGGTGCCAATTGGCTCAGTAGTTGCAGAGAAGAAGATCTTTGAATGTGTTTTCCCATAGGGTCCAATGTTAAAACTATGTTTCCCTCTGGCAGCCATCTTGGATATTGCGCGGACCTGTAAAACACCTTTTTTGTAAGGGACCACCAAAGGACTATTGTGGCCAAGTTTGGTGCCAATTGGCTCAGTAGTTGCAGAGAAGAAGATCTTTGAATGTTATTTCCCATAGGGTCCAATGTTAAAACTATGTTTCCCGATGGCGGCCATCTTGGATATTGCACGGACCTGAAAAACACCTTTTTTGTAAGGGACCACCAAAGGACTATTGTGGCCAAGTTTGGTGCCATTTGGCTCAGTAGTTTCAGAGAAGAAGATCTTTGAATGTGTTTTCCCATAGGGTCCAATGTTGAAACTATGTTTCCCGCTGGCGGCCATCTTGGATATCGAGCCGACCTGAAAAACACCTTTTTTTGTAAGGGACCACCAAAGGACTACAGTGGTCCCTCTACTTAACGGCCCCTCGTTTGGGAGGCCACCCGGTTTATACGGCCATATTTCCTTTGCATTAATAGTTTTATGTACAAAATGACCCCATATAGACGGCCACCCGCCTGACGCGTCCAGCGGCCACCCTTTTCGTGTCTAAATGACTCTTTTTACCTTGTATAAACGGCCAAACACTCACTGTTTACAAATTGCGTTCAAACCGCAAGTTGTTGAAAATTTGACCTGGAAGTGACCTTTGTTCTTTAGGTCACATATAATAAGTTTTCAAAAACACATTTTTGTGAAAAATGTCAACAATTATATCTTGCAGCTGTCTTTCTGTCCTTTTCTGGGCCCCAAAGTTGATTAGCTTTATTACTTCTTTTTGACAAATTAACGGCTTTGTTAAATAAACATCGGCGATGTTTACATGTCAATTAACCCATTCATAAATTACATAGTTACCTGTACTGCTAAATGG
>MJUU01015672.1:0-67607 GCA_002080025.1 Modiolus philippinarum | reverse complement strand
CTTAATTAACAGTAATGTATGAAAATCAAAGCATGTCAATAGATTCTGCGCAAGTTTCTTAGTAATTCCCAAGTGTCTAATAAACTAACAAATTTTCAAATCATATTCCTGTAATAACTAAGCATTGTTATACAACTTAAGTTATATCACTTTAGAGCCTTGTCTCATTGATTAACCATGGTTCATCAAAAATGTTTTAACTTAATTGAAAACTGATTTATACAGGCCAAATAATTAGTTTCTGCGCAAACGTCTAAGCAATTCCCAAGTGACATAAAAAAGGTAATATATTAAAGGTTGCCACATACATATGTTATTACAGAATTAGGAATAAAGAGCAGATAACTCAAAACAACATCTGTAATAACACATGCATGTTATTTTTGTGTAATAACTCATACAGGTTAGGTACTTGACTGATGTAGGTTACATTTTATTAAACAGTGTATTTTTTTTTGTTCTTCAGTAGCCAGGAGAAATCATATTCTATCCAGTTGCCAATCTTTGTACAAAAACCATTTGAATGCTAAGTTTTTTTTAAATTTATATATATATGACAGATTTACGACCCTGTAAGCATGCAAGCGAGCATGGATGACAATCAAACCAATTACATGTAAAACTAGCAGTGTTCCAGCTAGAAATCAAAAGGGGCAGGGTAAAAAATTCCTAAAAAGGGCACTTTGTGTCCCGAAAGGGCATTTCGACTTTAATATCGCATTTTCTTCTTATCCTTTCTTATAGTGTTATATCTCTATTGTACTGAGCAATTATTAATTGTCAAGTCATTTTACCACTAAGGCTTTAATTAAAAGAACATAACTTATTAAATATATGTTTTATTATTCATAAAATATCAACATAAACAATGAAAAAAAGAAAAGACATTCACACTCCCACTCCCTTGTTCAACATAGAAACACACAGCAACTCCTTCATCACACAAGTCCATACAATTCTGCCCTCACATTTAATTATAAACATAAACAATGACAAATATAAAGCATTAGTCAATTCACTCAAACTCCCTTGTCACAGTATCATTCCAACTCAAAGATATATACAATAGATTAATTCTTTCACACCCACACAAATCAGACACATTCAAATGAAGCAAACAATTTCACACACATGATCACATATTCATAAAAGACAAACATGACAAAATAAATGAATGATGCATGACAAATATATGAATGATGCATACAAGTTACAACACTGTGTCACAATACAATACACAATAATAAAGTATATAAGCACTAGCTAATATAGTCACTATTGTAGGCACTATTAATTCATTAAACTATATAAACACACTAATAAAGATGTCTGTTGTCTGTGTTTGAGTCTTACTTGGCCAATGCAGTCACCCTCCGGTTTTTGCTGCTCAGGAAGTCTCTAGTGATGGGATGAATAAGTTGGTCAAACATAGTAGAGGTGCAGTTGAGTTTGACATTGAGTAGGCGATTGAGTGTTTGAGTTTTGAGTCTACATCTGTGAGCTGTCTTGATGAGTTTTACTTGGGAGAATACCCTTTCAACTTCTGCTGTACTGAGTGGTAGAGTGGTGGCAATAGCAAAGAGTTTGTAGACCAGTGGATACATTTCTTTCAGCCCAGTGTCCTTTGAGTTGTGGAGAATGTGCAGTAGTTCTGACATGGATCTTTTGTCTGTTGGAATAGTGTTGAGTAGCTGGATGAAGTCTTGCCATTGCATCTGAAGGTCGTCTGGGTCTATGTTGAAGTGTGCAGCTAAGCTGTAGATCTCACTGTAACCGTAGAGTGATGGAATGTCGTCTGTTGTACCACTTAAGTCAAGAATGGCAAGCTGGTCTATTATCTCGGTGTCTGTAAATCTGTTGTTGATGTTGTCGATCATCTGGGTTAGGAATGGAGTTTTGACTGTCTGGTTGAAGTCAACTGCCTTTGTTGGTGTGGTGATCTTGATGTCTGCAGAAATCTGTGAGTATTTGAGTTGCCATGGACCATCTTGGGTGAGTCTTGTTTGCAGCATCTTCATGGTTTTATCAACACTTGTCTTCACCATTCCTAAGTTGACGTCATTGCGCTGGAAAGTCAGTGACAGTGCAGTGATGTGTGGAAGAGTGTCTGCTAGCATAAGTAGTGATCGTAGAGTGGTGGGATCTTTCAGGCTTTTGAGTAAACAAGTTAAAGTAAATTTTATATATAAATTATATTGATCATAAAATTCAGTCTAAATAAAATAATTCACAAGCGAATTTTTTTCTAGACGTATTAAAGTAAATTCTATAAATTATATTGATCATAAGATTTAGTTAAAAAAATTAATTAATTTTTTTGTGAATATTGACTATCAAGAAAAAATATTTCCAGTAATCCTGGTATTCTTATCCTTTTCTCATACATATTTTCATCAAAATCGTCATAAGAGAATTAGTAGAATTTTCTGAGTTATTTTTAGAATTTAATTTGCATGTTGGGCATCACGCATTTGACGAAATGTACACTATACAAAAAGTATGGAAAATAGGAAGAATCGGTCAAACTTTATTATTAAAGATATCAAATATGGCATTTTGGTAACTTTATTATTAAAAATATATCATGGAGTAAGTGTTAGTACCGAGTAGAATCTCTGTTGAAGAATGATGTTATTGCGGAATTTGTCTTGGCAACTTTCTGTCTTTCGCTAGCCAGTTGGGATAAACGACGTTTCTGCGAAGGCATTGTGAAAACTAATGATGCCAGAACAACAGTTACAGTAGTACTTATATTAATTGTAAGCTGTGACACTAATTATGAGTATTGTAATCGCCTCGTGAGCCGTTCTCAAGACCCCAAACTGACACTTTAAAGTCCAAGCCTTTCATTTTCCAACTGGGTCATAATTAAACACAATTAATTATTTACTACCTTTAATCACTAACCTGATCATTGTAACAGTAATTATCTCGTGTACAATCAACAGGTGTCATAAATAATTACCGGTGATCAAACATTATTGTTTTGACAAACATTGTTACACGTGTATTTTGACTTGTAACTTGCAAAAGTTAGGGCATGGACGAAGGCACCGAGGGCGCTACAAAGGGCACCAGGGGCGCTGTAAAGGGCATCAAGGGCGCGGCGCCCTTCTAAAATGGGCTAGCGGGAACACTGACTAGTCTTTTTCAGGATATATGTCTTGTGTTATTTTTTTTTTTTTTTTNGGGGGGGGGGGGGGTGTCTGTTTCGTTGGTTTTTTCTTCTTCTCGGTTCTTGTACATATTATAACATTTGGTTATTGTGTGTATATAGTTAAATTACTCCATTTTATATTTATCTGGGTCATAATATTAATTTCTAGACATTATTTTTATCATTTTCGTCGGTTTCTTTGTGCTTTTTGTTGGTAATGCGGACTTTTTGATCGATCTAGTCTTTCTTGTCGGTATTAATAACTTCTTGACGGTTCTAATTGTTATGGTTTTGCATAAAAAATTATATCACCAGCTGGGCCATACTAATGCTTTTCTTGACTAAATATTTTTATTCNATCTGAATACAGGTAAAATCCAGGTAAACACCATATAGTTAAGATAGTATACACATCAATTATCATCAAGATAAAAAAAATTGGTCGAATAATTAAACTGGGAGCTTGCAAATTAATATTAAAATGTGCATATTTATATTAATTCATAATGGTAGAAACACCCTCGTACAAGTATGTTGGAGTTATCGAACCTGATATTCCGTTAGAGGCGCGAAACGCTGATATCGTCAATTGTTATGGTTTGCATAAAAAAATTATATCACCAGCTGGGCCATACTAATGCTTTTCTTGACTAAATATTTTTATTCAGCTTCTTGTCGGTATTGAAGGCTCTTATATTTACGGTGTTTTGCATTAAAAATATATATCATCATCTGGATCATAACATACATTTCAAGACTTCATATTTTTTTTTATTTCTTAAGTTTCTTAGTGCTTATTGTCGGTAATTATGACTTATTGTCGGTAATTATGACTTCTTGACGGCTCTTGTCCTTCTTGTCGGTAATTAAAACTTCTTGACATTTCTTTTGATATGATGTTTTGCATAAAACATATATCATTATATCATCAACTGTGTCATACTATATGCATTTCTTGTCGAGTTCAGCCTCTTGTCGGTTTCTTGTCACTTCTTGCCGGTAATTATGACTTCTTGACGGTTGTTGTCGGTTCTTGACGGTTGTCAGTAATTAGTGAGACCGCCGATTACAGGTGTGTTAGGCTTAGATACGATAACGTAAACCCTAAGTCCGCTGCTCTCCCGTTAGCGTTATGATTCGGTCCCATTGGTCGTAATGGAGCAGGCCTGGTGTGATTCACACCGGGCAAAAATATTGTTTTATTATGAGCTTACCAGACCCTTGATTGTAACAAATCCTCAAATTTACATTTTTCCTCCATTTTCAATAAAAAATATGCATATTTATTGCATATGAAAAGTGTTTTACATCACAACGAAAATCTGAAGCGAAGGTTTTGAAAAGTAAATCGCCGGTTTGACAGAGACTAATAAATAAAATCAAAAAATGCTGCCACGGATTCCTCAAATCAATGTCGGTTATCGACCGGAATTTAACATTGATATAATCCGGAGATGTCCGGAATTGGTTTTAAAATCCGATCAGATTCTTCAAAATAAATTTCAAAATGGCCGAAACTTGGAGAACAATTTTGAAATCGTGTTTCGAAAAAGAACGTTTTGAGCCACTTCAGGAAATATTTGAACAGAAATATAAGATTCATAAGCAGTAAAAATTGAAAACGTTTATATATCAGTAGGTATTTCGCATGTAAATTGAAATTTATTTTGCTCCATTACGACCAATGGGACCGAATCGTAACCCTAACGGGAGAGCAGCGGACTTAGGGTTACGTTATCGTATCTATGTTAGGCTTTGTTGGGGAAGTTTTTGCCAAAACCTGGTGATTTCGAAACTAATGTTGGGTTCAATGCATATTTGGGAATTTTTGTATGATTTTTAAATAATTTTCATTGGGAAAGACTCCTTTTTAACGGAGACTGTTAGAAAAATCTTATGTTACGTAAGCATTTAAAACTTGTCTTCAAATTTTGTTTCTCTCTAAATCTAGGACCTTATTGTGAGCGTTTCCCGACACTCCTTTCACAATCTGTCCTTTTAACTTTCCTCTTATTTTTTCTCCCTTAATTTTACACCCTGGGCCTTCAACCATTGTCAGTCTTCTCGGCGATAAGTTCAGATTACCCGCGTTACACACTTATCTCCCCTTTTCACAGAACTACCTAAATACACTGCTACTGATCCCGTGACCAGTACGTGATCTATACATGGGTTGCACATTGTTCCCAATCCGGATTTGACTCGTCATTTAGACAAGGTCATCTGGGGTCAACCGGAGGAAAAATGACATCATCCAACGTTGGAGCAAGGGACGGATATTTTTTACCAACGAATCTTACGTTGTTATTCAACATATGGGTAAAAAATCGTTTTCAACTGACAAAGAAATCCACGAGGAACATTTCCAAACCACAAAAAAACGAAACTTGAATGGAAATGAAGAAATTACTATCTTCGTTTATCAGCGTCTTGGAACCATTTTTGTACCAGATTACTCCTTGTTTGGCTAAAATAATGAGCGATCCCGCAAATGCGCAATCGGTGTATAGACCAAAGGCACCAAAAGGAATTTCTGACGTGTAGATTATTCAATATTATATACTCATTTAAATATCTATATTCTGATTTGTTCAAATCATGTCACATGACATGTGAGATTTCGCTGGGTCGACCGGCTAGCGTTGGGTCGCATAGGAAGGTCAACTGGTAAACAAGAAAATTCGATATAACAGCTACCACCCTAGATAGTGTGTGACCCAGCGGTTTCTCTCCGCTCGAAGTGTGACCCAGCGGTTTCTCTCCCCTCGAAATTTAGGTCACCCTCGGGTGACCTTAATATCTCGGGGAGCCTCGGAAACCGCTGGGTCACACACTATCTAGGGTGGTAACTGTATAATACTCATCATGTTTAGAAGTTAATTAAGAATTCATATTTATGGTCAAAGTGTTTGATAATTTGAATCCATGTCAACTCGTACCTTAGCCAACTCGTAGCCAACCAACTCGTACCCAATTTTTACCAGCTCGTACCTTCATATTCAAATAGTTTCATTGGTGGGGATAGCCGGGTTTAAGGAATTATGTGCATCTGCATTGATACTAAAATTTGTTATGTGCTGTGTTTATCTATATTTCTCTAATTTTTATTGGAAAAGTACACAAAGTAAAATATAAATAATTTTTTAGAAGGTTATACATTTAACAGTCAAAGTTGATTGTTCATAAAATTCATTTTCATTCTAAATCCTATAAAACTCCGAGATTGTTTTAAAATGTCGCACTGTCTCTATGTAAACAATTAAGCCTTCTAAATAAATTGCAGTTATACAATATATAACTCGACGCAGTCCGGCCTGAATATTATAATTCACGGAAGATGCTGAAAAAATTCTTTTCTTCTGTGAAAACTGTATTTGCTTGTGCGTTGTCATATATCAGTATCATTGCTACTTACCTGAAGATAACAAAGCATCGTTGCATTCCGAGTCAGTAACGGTCCTATGTTAAATATAAGTTCCGCGCTGGTGGTCATGTTTTCATTGGATCAGAACGAAATGAGCAATCTTTGTGAAGGACATTTTATACATTATTCCTGTAAAGTTTGGTAGAACTTGCTCTTTGCTTCATTGGTTTCAGAGGTGTTGATGAAAATATGAAAAGTTAACGGACGGACGGAGGACGGACGCCAAGTGACAGCAATAGCTCACACTGACCCTTTGGGTCGGATGAGCAAAAAATTGATGCATGTAAAGTTTTTAAGTAAAATATGTTATAACTAACGCCGGTCATCTGTTTTGACCGCTTATTAATTTTGCAATAATATGTTGTGCCTTTTAGAGAATTTTTAATTTGTCAACTGGTATATATAAATATGTTGCCTTCAAATGTACTTTGTAATTAAATTAATTATTTTTGTTAAGTAATTGTAATTTCAATGTGTAATTACTTCGGTATTTTTTATTTGTTATTCATTACTTTTCAAAACCTTGTAATTGTAATTGCAATTGTTAATTCATTGAACTATTGGGCAAGCAATTATGATTTAATTTACTTATTTCCAGTGTAAGACTATAATGAAGAACCTAGATTTCCATCCCCTCCCTCTCTGATTTTTTAGCCCGCCTCAAAATTCTTTTTAGATATATCTTGAAATTCACATAAAGAACTTGGCGTATGACATTTGCGCCGATTTTATAAATTTCAATTTTTTCATTTGCGCCGATTTCATTTTTTCATTTGCGCCATTTTTTTTTCATATGACACAAGTGAATTACATGTACTATGCATCAAAAGAAGATGCACGTATGTTGATTAAATCTGGAAATAAGTGGTGTGAAAATATCGAAAGTATTAATACCTCTTTTAAAATATACTTCGGTATTTCGGTATTTTGTTACTTTCTTACATTCATTTTTGAAATTGCAAAAAAAAAGTTGGAGTTTTTTAGTTGAGATTGAAAAATAATAATAACTATGAAAGACTTATATCTAATAATTCTACAATGCCTTGAAAATATTTTTGTTTAATCTAGCTATAAACTGTGAAGTATGGTACTGTACCTTACTGGTACCAATGTAGTTCCCGACAGAGCCATTACATGTTCTGTTGGAATAAATATGTACTTAGTTAAACACTTGCATTTATATTTTCTGTTCAATTTTATCACCCTCTGAGCTTTATTTTTAATCCGAGAGAAAATGAGCTTTTTGCTTGGGTATTTCTTTCCTAAATTTCATCAGTATAGAGTGAACAAATGAAAAAAAAATACTTCTATTTGACAAGAAATTAACAAGTAAAAAAATCGGCGCAAATGAAAGAAATAATTGGCGCAAATGAAAGAAAAAAATGCAAATCGGCGCAAATGCAAAACGCCGAAAGAACTAAAACATAATAATTAATTTCTGAAAAAGTTGGCTGAGATTTTAATTATGACCTAATTGACCCCGTCACTGTCTGACATCTCATGAATCCAGAGACAAGTTAAAAAAGCAAAATTTGCCCGCATTTGGTCTTATATTGTGACGGCGGATGTTTTGTTTCGTAGTCTGCCTTTAACTGTAGATTTAGTATTGAACGATATTCTACTTGTCTGCTTCTTGTTTATGTTTATACGGTCAACAAATAAATTTAGTATCTTCTTCTGGTTTGTTAACATAACACACAAAAAATATCAATAAATAAGTAAAAAAATAAAACCAATCAATTTTATAAATTTTGGTCAGTAGCCTTTAATTGATGTATTCAGTCAAATTTGATTTAAAAATGGAGGTCAGTCAGCAACAAAAAAAGAAATCTTAATTAACTGTTGTCTCTATCAATTTTTTGAAAATTTATGGCAAGATTTGATACAGAATACTTATTAAATAGGATGCTAAAGCTCATTTAAATGTATTGTTATGTAAAAAAAACATTATAAATTGATTTTTCACTGTTTAGTGACTATAAAGTTGGTCAAATCATTCAAAATACAGGAAAGAGATGCCAACGAATCGCGTCTCGACCGAAAACACTTCTAAAGAAAAACAAGTCCTGTAACTCTTTCTCTTTATGAATAAATCTATTAAGGTGGATGTCAACTTTAAAGTAACAGGAGATAGTACAGGTCAGACACTAAGCGCCTTGGTGAGGTATATGGCACGGAAAATATCAAACGATGTATAAATGTGTTCTGAAAATGGACCGGAAAGCCGTCCAAAGAACAATAATGCACTTACAACAAAGAAAGGGTTGACGATGCAACTAGTCTTCAAGATAGTCATTGTGGAGAATAATATGGAGACAGCTCAAAATATTGAACGGTCATCTTTGTCTGCCATCATTGAGTTGGACGACCTTGATTAGCGATAGATAGCGATGATGGAGGCATATACTAGTAGATAATGAAGAAAATGTCAAAATACCATAGGGAGGTAGCGGTAGAATTTGGACCTATTGGGAAGCTTAATATCCAACTTTTGCAGTTCAATTCCAACAGCTGACCGACAGTTCATATATCCCACAGCAATTTGAACTGTAAAGTACTCATGTTCATTCAAATATTCTTCAACAACATGGCCGGGAAAGATAAAATCTATTCATAAAGAACTTGTGAGGCATCGATAGAAAAACAGTTTCATCCTCAACAAGGAAATGTGATATTTATCCTTCACCAAGAATGTGCCGACCAGCGAATAAAAGGACAAGAATTGCAAGCTGGTTCCGGCAAACCATTTTGAAAGGTCTATTCAAAGTTTCTCAACGCACCAACTGGAACAATAGTTTTGAGATTATAATGGACGCAGCTGAAGAATATGCCAGGCCATGGTTAAAGCGGGAATGTGAAGATGATAACATCACCACACTCTCTGAATGGATAAAAGCCATCCGGTCCTTAGTGTTACGTAGAATATATAAAATTGAAAATCTGGATAGACCCAAATCTATCTTCAAAGACCGCGAAGCTGAATTTGTCCTTCACCCCTTCACGAAAAACAAGCTGTCGTTTCAGCAGAAAAAAAAACGTCAAACAACATTGTGTTCGTACCGTCGATTTTAAATGCTCTTGAGAGCTTATGTTGTCAGTTTGTTTTATCGACGCTAAAGAAAGCTTTTTGTATTTTGTAATTGTGTGTTAAAACACTATTTTGATTGCCTAATACAAGAATGTGGTGTAAATAACAGTTCAGGCAATCCCACATTCAAAAATATTACCATGGATAAAGATCGATGAAATTCTGCCTAATCATAAATCGTTTACGACGTCAGCAAACATTTCTACAAACGAAATAACTTACAATTTTCTTAGTTAGAACTTGAGACACATACTTCATAAATGTCCGTACAAACAACGGTACATTGACGATTCTTCTAGATACCAAAGAACTGTTCATTACCATTACAGTACTGTAGTACTGTTTAATTACCATTACAGTACTGTAGTACTGTTTAATCACGTAGTAGCATCAATCATGTGTGTATACTCGAAAACTCAAGGGTTAAAGAATATTCTGAACAACTTGAAAATCCGGTCTTTTTCAAAGATTCACTCTTGTAAGTTTTACATCCGATATTTTTACACTTTACAATACTCTTCTTTCTTGATTAATTAAAAAGCCGTTCGATTGGTCTTATCAAGAACTCTTTTACTTGCAAAAAAGCGTTTGTAGCCTTAGCATATACATCTACCGATACATATTTGACTAACAAAGTACCAAAAAGGTAACACTCGATACTGCACTGAAGAACAGGTTATCAACATGCTAGAATTTCTCATTCAACATATTTGTTCAAGTTGGAGGCAAGATATTTCAATAGACAGACGACATTCTAATCGGTAGACATACTAGATCTTTTGCTGTACAATGACGAAGATGGACATTCAAAATCAAAGGTATATGACAAATGCGATGATTTTAAAATCTCTTTTGTGATTTTGCTTCTCTAAGTAGCAATATCTACATGTACCTCTATGGATCTCCACGGCGTGTAGAGTGTACATTTCTCACTTGATTCGTTATTGTTGCGCATGAAGTGTAGGTCTACACAGTTTTTTTGTTGATCGAAAAGCTGTGAAGTTAGAGATATGCATTTGATTTTTAAAAAATATATGGAAGTCACAATGACCGACACCGTTGAAAGATAGGACGTATCTGTGTCACAAATAAACATAGACATTTTTAACTAGATTTCCCGTCTTCAGGTATTTGACATTGACGGCTTTGACTTTACCCTGGAATAACACTTTAACAGTGTGACGGGCGAAGCATACGGAACAGGACACGGCATTAATCTTCCAGGGCACTTGATGTAATGCTCGGTTTCATAGCAGTTCACAATATTGGTGCAGAGTTTTTTAATGTTGTGTTTTATTTCAATGTTGATTTTTGATGTCACATGTCTTTTTCCTTTTTATATTCGTTTTTGCTATGTCTCTGGAATTTGATTTTTGCAATATACTTGGCTTCTGTACTTTCGGTATTGATATCTACTGTCGTTGTTATTTCAAAAGTTTCCAAATTGGATGCAGCATAATTTTCCCCAATAGGTGACATCTACAAAATTACTGACAGAAAACAAACAATGAAAACAACTGACATGCTGACTTTATTTGAAATCAGATCAGTTTAAAAAGGAAAACTGTAGAAATAAGATTTAGGTGTTTGCTCAAGTTATTTTTAATCCATCAAAAGAGATTACATCATGTACATAAACAAATAAAGAGACATCGGATAAAATCCCTAAAAGTACATTGTGGAACATCACTTTTATTGTTGCTCCTCGTCTTGAAGTCAGCACCAGACCTTCAACAATGAGAGAGAACACATACCTTCTATTCTGTAAAACTAATTCTGCAAAGATTCTCATTTCCATGATGCTACCAAGCAAGTAATAACTTGTATGATTTTCCCTGCAAGTTAAACTTGTACAAAATAAAAATATTTTGTCATAATGCCTAATTTTTTTAAACATCTGTACTGCAGTGCCTTTTTGTTTCGGTATTCGTTTGCCGATACATGCATATTTACACAACCCATAACAAGAAGTGTACCAGAAGACCAATATCAGAAGAATTAAGTATCCTATATCCTTATAAAACGGCCTTAATTTACCATGAAATATTGATCACAGTGTAAAATAATAGTGTTGCACACAGCTCTATATAATATGAATAATAATGTGTTGATAAGGTGAGCTGCAAAGGTAGAATATATGATTCCGAATGTTAACAGTCATGAAAATCATCTTTTTTTTTAAAACCTGTTAACATCGGAAAATCCAGCAAGGTCTTCTGCTGAATTTGAACCCTTGCTTTGTTGTCATCTATGGCATCACTGCCTACACTATGTCCAGCGCCTTAGACCACTCGGCCACCTAGGCTATATAAAAATATAGCTTTCGGTAACCGGGTCATTCCTCCTCTTAGGAAATCTAGGGTTTTAACATAGTACGCGATGAACTTTAGGCGGGTAGAAAATAGATAGAAGAAGGATAAGGTTGCAACAGATAAGATACATAAGGTATATAGATAATAGTGTTGCACACAGATCTATATAATATGAATAATAATGTGTTAGTAAGTTGAGCTGCAAAGGTAGAATATATGATTCCATTATTATTCATAAAATGAGTACAATTGGAGAGAATGGAGTGCAGTTTTATATCATTTGCAGCATGTTTTATTTAGAATAGTACATGTATACAAGATACAACAACAATCATTCTACATAATATACATGGCTATAGCCTTATCACATATCCTTTATATAACAGTAATGAACATTATTTTGTTTTTATTATTTTCCATTTTCAGTACAAAACGTAAATTCCAAGGGTATAACATGTTGTAATCTTTATTTTCACATCACTGACACTCTTTCACATTGCAATATTCCCAATTCGTGTCTATTGTGCCTATGTAACAATACGGTTTACCAAATCCTTTAGGATCTCTACAATAATTTGTTATGATATCACCTGGTAAAATTGGCTTGTCAGGTGTGTTGACGATATTCCAAGGCAAACACTCTTTCCCAAGAAATTGTGCAGCTTACTTTCCCATGGTAGTCAGCCATTCCGTTAGTGAAGACATAACAATCGTCAGCTGAAAACATGAACAAGGCATCTTAAATAACAGAACGTGAGGAATCTATTTGAACTGATAGCCTTGAATGACATGAATGTGTATATATTGCTCATAGACAATTGATGAAATAATACACTGACAGGTTTTTATTACCCTTCAGAAGCACCCGATGATGCATCCACTCTTTAGTTTCGAGTTTTTCCATTTTGCCTGTAGCTTCGGTGTACGATTGACAATATATATCATGTTCTTAAATTATAATATACACATACATTTTTTGCTGTTTTCACTTCTAGTGAGAGTACTAGTATATTATCAGGTATGTCTTTTTGTATGGTAGCGACGTTTCGCCATTATTTCATCTGGAATAAAGATAATAATTGGTAAAATCTAATGCAAACAAGATCAAATCGAAACTATTTGTTCTTTTGACTTCTAAGTATGACAAACGTAGTAGACATTATTTTGCGATTCCTTGAAGGGCTGAATGCACTGTAAAATCTAGGCTGGCATCATCCACAAAAAAAAGCTCATTGTTGAAGGCCTCACGGTGACTTCAAGATGAAGAACAACAATAAAAGCGTTGTTCCTTTGCTTGGTTCTACCATGTATTTGTAGAGGCTTTGTCTCATGCATGTGCGTTTAATACCGAAATTATATAAAACATATATAAAATATATCCATACCTCTGCATGATACGTTGAAATCTGACCACTGTCCATCATCATTACATCTTGACACTTAGATTCCTCTTTTGACAAACTCTGACAAGTGATATGGGCTACACTATAACCAAAGGACATGTTGTAATGTACATCCGTACCCTCTGGAATCGGTGGGTTAGTCGTGCAGGTGTCACCTGTTTGTGAAGTAATTGAAAGTTGATTGCAACTAATAATTAAATTGCTTGGTAGTAATCTCAAAATTAAAAAATCTCATAGTTCACAAGTAGGAGCATCATTTTCATGCATTTTATTGACGACTTCTTGTAATGAAAAAACATTTTAAATCATCTTCAGAAAAGACCATGTTCTTTGAAGGATAACCAGTTTGGTACAATAAAATCTGCGACTTACACCGAAGACTCGAATAATACAATATGGTTTCGTTAAATTCTTGTGCTGGTATTTTCTAAATCTGTTCATTTGGTGTGTACGATATTACATATCTTCATTTTCCCAATACAGCTTATGGCAACGTAAACCCAAATGTTTATGAAGATTGTAAAAGTCATTAAATTAAAGTTGGGTCTGGCTTCTCGAGCAAATTATTTTGTGTGCGTAGCAAAAATAAAATATGCTTAGAGGTCACTTTTGTACTGCAATCTTTATGTCAAGTTTTAAAATACAGTTGTAGTAGTGATGTCAATTTACATGCTGTCTCTATGGTTGGTCAGGTAAGCATTATTCCTTTGGAAATGCGTATTGTAATAGCAACAAGAAGTTCATTGTCTCTTTCAATAAATGAGCAACATTTCCTTCTTATAATTTTCTACCCTTTTCAGTATTAAAAAAGTTACCAGGCATATCCAAAACTAGTTGAAACTAAATTTTTCGTTTAGAATTACAAGATACTGTAATAATCATTTCATTTTTTTGGTGTTGCTCAAGATTGGAATAACTTTGGCGAATTATATTTTTAGAAGAAAAAAGACTTCAGCAAAACAAACTTCATGACCATACTGTTGGAATACCATTTTTTTCACATGAATTAAAACTTACATTTCGAGATTGGAAAGAATTCCCAGGCTTGGTTAATATCCATCGTGAAACAAAATGGTGTTCCGTATGCTACAGGGTCCCGGCAGTAGTTTGTTGCACGGTCTGCTTGATCGTCTGGTTCCATATATACATAATTTGGAATATTTGTGTTCCAGTGTTGACATTGTCGTCCAGAAACTGTAACACTAACCCGACCAGTATAATCTACACTGTCTATATAGTAACAATCAGCTGCAGAAAAATTAAAATACCACGAAAAATAAAAATGTTAATTTGGTGCCTTCCTAGATTATAGCCAGTGCTTTGGTACTTCCCCGAAAACCGATTCTTATTGGAAACATGCAATATCTAAATTATAGAAAATTTTGTTTAAAACGAAGGAGTATCTCCCTCTTGCATAGCTCTGTCATTAGCTGGTTTAAGCGTTTCTATTTAGATCTTATTGGTTATTTGTTCTCTATCAGTTTTATACGTGTATTGGTTTATCGACTTGAAAATGTTTTGATTTTATCTACACTGATCATACACGGAGAGCAGGGAGTGAAGAAAATAAAAATGGTGAAGGTAAGAAATTAAGATGGCAAGTACGTGTACATGTTCTTTATCTTCTATCATTAAAAACCATTGAGTGATCAAGGTAACTCCTAGTAATATTGTGTCTCTGTTTGTAACCAAATTCACGGGCACCAATCTCACAACTCATAACATTTTGTTATAAAAGAAAAATCGTGATGATATTATATCCTGTTATGAGTGATGTTATCGAGGTCACCGCTTCGAATTGCAAGTCCCATCATTTATCATCATATAACCCGTAAAGTACTTTTGTTTTTAAAAATCGGAGAATGTAGTTCGATCGCTACTAAGTCAAGGATGATATACATACAAAAATCTTATTAAACGGTAACGTATTGTTCGCTGAATTACTGTTTTTGTGGGGTTGAACTTGTCAAATTTTTGACAAACCGTCCGAAATTTGTTTTTTTTTTATCAAAATCAGCAATAATTAATACATATATTGTTAAACGTTCGATTATAATATTTATCCTTGAATTAATAGCGATCGAACTACATTCTCCGATTTTTAAAAACAAAAGTACTTAACTGGTAATATGATGATAAATGTTGGTACTTGCATTTCGAAGCGGTAACCTCGACAACATCACTCATAACAGGATATTTTCATCACGATTTTTCTTTCATAACAAAATGTTATGAGTTGTGAGATTGGTGCCCGTGAAATTACCCAATCTTATCTCAGTTCTAACAAATTCAAAAGCCACAAGAAGTATTATCTTTGTGATGCCTAGCAAGTAATTTCTAGGTGCATGCATATTGCTTTACTACGTTATTTTCAATGATGCTGGTTGCAAAATTTCTCAGTTCGCTTCTTTATTGCTTTTTATATGTAGTGTTATAATGCACTTTAATGTACTAAAACAGTTACAGTTAGGTGTTTCAACTTCTATTTTTATGAAAGTGGTGGGTCTGGTCAATGGCCATTCGCTTGTGTTTTGTAGATTTCAATAATGTATTTCGTCATGCATTATGTTGGACCATACACCCCTTTATTTCACACATTAACCGATCATTGTTATTTGATCTACTGCTTTATGAAAATATCAACATGTTTCTCAGTTTTCAAGGATCGAAAAGTTTGTCAGTACTGAGATAAGATTGGGAAATATTAATTGCAAAATGGTCCAACAAAATGCTTTTTTGCTGGTGTTATCAAAACATATGTCTAGTCAGCTTGTATTATCAAACCATATGTTCAGTCTCGGCCAACATTACATTATCATGACATGTGCGTCTTTTTTGTGTCAGATTTGCTATAAAATATAAATATAACCATTAACCGGGCAACCCATTTAGCACAATTTGCATTATACTCTGATGATTAACCCTGGACATTGTTCTATAAATGTCTGTAACTCACCTCCCAACTGGAAATTTTGATGCTTTTCTGAAATATCTGAAACAGACAATTTACTATCATGATAAAGGCATATATGTTAGCAAGGGAAAGAATCTAAATGTGTAGATTCGAAACTCTAACGAAGGAGGAGTTCTGAAAGCAATTTTTGATTTCTTATAAATTTTCATTGCAAAATTTAGTAATAAAAACATGGAGCATGGAAGTACATTTTTTTTTAAATTACAGGTCGGGGCACGGCTTAGTTTTTTAACTGTTGTGTTTTTGCATTTTCATCATTTCCTTCGCAATAAACATTAATAAGTTGTCATACAGTCATAACTTCAAATATTTGTAAACGTATTTTATTTATCTCGATTCGCGTTTCGACGAAAGAAAGATCGGAGAGAAAGTAACAGTTTTTAAGGTTTAGGTTATTATTGCCGCATTGTATCGAAGTTGTCAAAATGGCCATAAACAGAAACCAACTTTACAGTTACTATGGTATCTTGTTATCGCCAATGAATGATACACAATTTGTACACACGACCATCAGAAAAAGTTATATTTTCTTATTTTTTTATTTCAATTAAGGTAATCTTATTTCATGGTAAGGTGAATGGATTTTGTTTGGCACACCAATTTAAAAGCGGATATACAGGAAATGGAAACATATAGACTGAAACCCTCCAAGAAAAGTAATATAGAGACAATACAAATGTTGAGACATGACAAATGTAAGACTAATAATAGAAAAGAATAAGAACGCAAAAGAACAAAATAAAGAAGTATGAATTTCCTAGGGGTGTTATCAAGTCAAGAATGATCTGCTTTGTACTCGTCTCATGACCTCAAATATTTGAACCAGCAGAGAAAAAGGTTGTTTATAGAGCATACCTGATTTTAAAATGACTATCCATGCAGCTGCTGTTTCTAGATGAGCAGGACAACTTTCAGATAAAGCTAGAAGGCAAAATTTCTCTATGACACTAAATTGAGAAGCACAACATTCTCCCACTTCAAAACAATGTATAGCACATTTAATGGCCGTGTCAGCACCCGAATCGGATAGTTTAGAGCTGAATTGCATCTTTTTTCCGGAATATAGTGAAAATACCCGTTGTCTTCTCAGAAGCTGCACGCCGTTTTTTGGACACATAAATAACAAGAAATAAAAGTATTTACAAATGGCATTTTTTGAAAGCATTTTTAGTTCTTCAATTCCTCTATCATTACCAAAACCACAGTTCATTGCAACAATTTGTCCTGTTTCAATTTTCATACAATGCTTGCTAATGACACAATCAAGAAGCTATTTAGATATACTGAGCAGGCTCTTAGGAAAACACTTTTTGGCCTCGAGAGAAATTATACCTTTGATCACTCAGAAAGGTCATAAATAACTTGTGCAGCACCATTAATAGATTATCATCATTGCTTAAGTTTAGAGAAATGCGCTCGTCATAGAGATACGTTTGGTTAATTTAATATTTTATTGCAATTATTGTGTTGATAGCTTTGCCATAGCAACATTCTTATGGATATACCCATGTTAATTCGAAACGAAATCATTTGTAATATATTAATTATCATATAAATAGAACACATATTTTACACATGTACATTACATTGAAGAGATAATTGGAAACATCTACAATGGCCGAAAATTACAATTACATGATACAATCTGTCTGAGAATTACTCACGAAAAACAAATACGACATAAGACAATGAAACGTAAATAACGATAGGAACTCGGTACAAACGGACTTGGAATCAACACATGCAAAAACTAGAGGGAGGGTTTAACCGGTTAATGGGTATCAAAATCTCCTCTTTCTTTTTAAAGTACCCCCACAGTATAATAAACATACGAATAAAACCAAGTTTTGACTCAACCGTATATTGACTCACTGATAGTGTCACGGGTGCAGCTAAGCAGGGCAGGACATGCTTACCATTCCGGAGCACCTGATGTCATTCCCGGTTTTCATGGGAGTTCACACTATGAGCGCTTTAGTTCTTTATGTCGCATTTTTATTTCCGTGCTTTGTGGCTGTCTTACGTCCTTGTTTTGTCTTTGTTTTTCTCTGTTGCCGTTTCTGCCATGTCTTTGGATTTTGATTTTTGTAATCATCGCTTGCTTTGTTCTCAACCTGAGTAAGGACATTTACTCAATTTAATATAAATAGAACACATATTTTATACATGTACATTACATTGAAGAGATAATTGGAAACATCTACAATGGCCGAAAATTACGATTACATGATACAATCTGTCTGAGAATTACTCACGAAAAATACAAATACGACAAAAGACCGGTTTATTGGTATCAAAATCTCCTCTTTCTTTTTTCAACCGTGAATTGACTCACTGATAGTGTCACGGATGCAGCTATGCAGTGATGATAATCTATCAATGCATGGTGCTGCACAAGTTATTTCTTACGCTCATGTCCTCGATGGAATGTCTGCGAAACCTTAAATGGTTACCGACGCGTGTGTCTTTGTGAGCTGTTACGGATCGAAATGCTCAGCAAAGCAAACATTTATTTAACCTGTATTTTACCTGTGACGTAACACTTCACATCTAAGCCATTTCGTTGTTTTCCATGGCCCATCCCTACCTCTATCTTTATATATTTTAATTATATTTTCACGTTTGGTATAATAGGTACATCTACTTTAACCTTTAACGCACTTCAACAAGAATTTTAACTAGTTCGATTATTATGCTTATACACAAACTGCTTCACAGTTACTCTTCATTTGAATCTCTTTTGTCTGCTGATGATGCTGGCTCCAAATTTGTCAAAATTGTCAATAATAGTTTCTTAAATCTTAATTACATCAATTTCGTTTTTGTTTTTGCCTGCTTCTAAATTGTGTCTTTTCCTACAACAAAAAAGAAAAAGGGATTATCTGTATTCTCCATTACTCACCTTTTTTAATTGTTATAGACAGTATTTGACCAAAGTGGTACCACTTTTGATGGGGCCACAAATTTGCAGCCTTGCAATATCAAGCCTAAAAACTTTTTTTTTAAAAATATAACAATGGGTATATTACACAAACATTCTCCTGATATTTAATGTATGTATTTTTTTCATTATAATATTGTTAGGGATGTCAACGAATACTCGAATACTCGAGTATCGCTCGGAAGGTACGAATATATAATACTCGACATTAAAACCATTCTCTTTGTTAATACGACTGCCTCCGTATTTCAGAGCATTACGTTACTGCCAACCTAGATTAACATATATTAAACATCTAAAGAAACATGTAATCAGTTTATGCTACTTAAAATTCAAAAGCAAATATCTTTGATCATGATAAATTTCTTACAAGCGATTTCTGTATTAACAAAAACAAAACTCTGTAAAAGCGAAACATTTTTCAATTTCATTTTCTTAAAAAAAATAGTAAAATAGTAAATAAGAAATGCCTTTTCACCCAAAAATGCAAAAGTGATGAAAAAGAATGAAAACTGAACCCGTTGTCAAAACAATTGCACGACATGTTGGTGGCTGCAAATAAAACAAACTTTGAACATACCAATTCTAAGCAGTCTTTTCTTTTCGTACACATTAGAGCTTGTTGCTGCTGCTTTAAGATGATTTTTTATTTGACGAAAATCGACTTGCTTTATATTAACATTTCAAATCAAAATGATACATACGAGGAATCGATTTAACTTAAACAAGGATCCTTGACTAAAATAATATATACATGTACATGTAGCTGAGCAGCCAGATTAGACGCATTTGCGACTCAATGGTGCTTTTGAATAAACCGGCCGTTTGATAATGTTTCTTATATCTAAAAGGCCGAAAAATGTATACTTTGTGATTAAATAATATTCTTTACTGAAAATCTATTTGATTGAAACCGTGTCGTCCCAATTTGGTCCAACTTGCAGAAAGTTCTGTAACTATACTGGTAACATAAGGAAATTCTAAACTTTTAACGCGCGGATCACTGAAGAGAGCTAGCGCTATACAAATAAAGCTCGAAACATCAAACGGAAAATTCCGCAATAAATATTGATAAAACTTGGAACAAGCTATGCCAAAATACTACATGATGTCTTGTAAGCTTGCAAGAAGGATTTAATAGAGAAACATATTTATTTCAAATACTTTATCTTATTAGAAGCGTTTATTGTATTTTGCTTAGATAGGTAAAGGGATTCGTTTTCTATATAAAACGTTAATTGTGATTTAAACAATTTAATTAATCAGACAAGCGTGTTACTAAACAAAAACAAGTTGATAAAGAAAAACTTATATACAATTTCGCTTTAATTGAACCCTTTGATTGGATATAATGTTACACAGTAATTGGTGCTCCTGTGATGGCACATGAGCAATATTGTAGTAACATATCATTGATTGATAAGAATCTTGAAGTCAGGTATTTTGGGTTTCAAAAAATCACCGAGTACTCGAGTATACTCGAGTATTGAATCCGAGTACTCGAGTGGCATTTTTCATACATTTTGACATCCCTAAATATTGTATACTTATATGTAAATATATTGTTTTTTGCTTTTACATTTTGGTAGATATTTTTGAGAGGCATGAAGAACATGAAAAAATATCTCACTGATATTTTGCTATTTGTAACGGGTCACAATGTAATGTAAGTGGGAACCGAACCTTCAGTAAAAAAACAAAAAACAAAAAACAAAGAAAATAACCCCTCCCCCCACAAAAAAGAAAAACAAACAATTGCAACATTTCAACCACCATGACATAAGTACGGAGCAGAAAAGAAAGAATGTACACACACACACACACACACACACACACACACACACACACACAAGCATATGAACGAAACTAGCCAAATTCAAAACAATGGATGAGATCAGGTGCACCGATAGAGTGAGTATCTCCTTCCGTCGTGTTGAACCAGTCTGAAATCCGGTGGTATTTAAACAATAGCATATGAACTCTCCTTTAGAAAAGATAAAAATGTCGATTTCAATGCCGCCGTGCGCGGTCCCGGCTGAAGAATAGGCCCGCAGCGTCCTCTGAGCTTGGAGTATGAGCCATCCTAACAGAGGACCCCGAGGGAACCCCGGGATATAGAAATAGGACCCAGTATCTCCGGCTTGCGGGGTGTGACCCCTCCTAAACGGAGGCTGACCCCGAGGGTCCCGGGATATAGAAATAGGACCCATTCCGTGGTTGTGCGGGATTAATAAATACACAACCCATCTTTCGGATGGGATGTAAACTCAGGTCCACGTGTTTGAAGAAATGCCACGCTTCCTGCACGTTAAAGAACCCTTGTAGCAAGCTCTTTTTTGGGTGGTCCGTAGGTGATCGGCTACAAGGCTAAATTCCCCGCCCTTGACGATTTCACCCTACTTTTCCAGTGGCAGTCAGAATTTCCCGTCCCATGGCCCTTTTCATACCCCAAAGTGATTATTTATCAACAAACTTGTTCTCGTCTTGATATAGCTGAAATATTGCTGAGTAGACGTTAAACAATATTCAATCAATCAATCAATCGATTTCAATGTGTAACTCGTTGTTAAGACCTGATAAAAGTTACTTATAACAAGAAAATTTATACTCTGTTATGTTCATGTGATGTATCTTGATGTTGACAAATGACATTTTTAAAAAAATTTTTGGATATTTCTTGCATATATTTTAAAGAAAAATGAGATTTCCCGGAATATACCTGATTAAAAAGGGTTTTGCATCCAGGCATTTCTTTACAACAGAAATTTTTAAGAAAAAATATACTTTAAAAATATACTTTGCAATTAAATATTTATCGATTCATTGCAAATTTTGGACTGGATACACGCNTTATATTTCAACTCTATAAACTATTCAAACAAAAAGTACACACACTACAAAACTTAATTCAATTAGTAAACTACATGTCGAAGACTGAAGGCGTGCCTCAATTATAGTGATGTGACAAAAAAATCATTGTTGGAGTTTGTTCGAAAATTTTTGCTGCAATATTTTCTTTTATTTTTTTTTATAAACGCTTAGATTATATGCATTTATTGATCATTAACCCTGATGTCAAGACTGGGTTTTAAACGATCAATCCAGTAGCTTTCTTTGGATCTTCTCTGGTTTAAATTTTGATCAATTGCGATGACTTTGTTTTCGATATGGTTACGGTGCAAGTTTATGCGAAGATTGAGCGCATTTCCTGTCTCACCTACATATTGTTCTTTACAGACGGAACATGTAACAAGATACAACAAATGTAGATGACATTGGGCGATTTACATTGGGCGATTTACATGATAATTGTCCAAGGAGTTTGAAAATATCACCAGTAACTGTACTTTGGAAAGTTTCAGCCGTGGAACTGTATTTACAAAATTTATCATGACATGTCGTAAACCGGCCTATCTCGGCCGGAGGTAGTTTAGCTCTAACGAGAATGTCTTTCAGGTTCATGGATCGACGAAAAGATGCAAGCGGGGATTCAGGGAAAAGGGCTTTCTTTTTGGGTGATGTATGGAGAACAAGCATATGTTTGCGGGATATATCAGATAGGTGTAGCAACTTAGGATGGAAGGTAGTCACCCACGGAATTTTCTTCTTCTTGCCCCGATACTGTGATATTTGAGTATGATCGATTGATGACACATAATATAATGTGGTAATAATATCCAGCAGTAATAATATTATATCTAGCAGTAATAATATTATATCCAGCGGTCATAATATTATATCTTGAGGTAATAATATTATATCCAGGAGTAATAATATTATATCCAGCGGTCATAATATTATATCTTGAGGTAATAATATTATTTATTAACTGATAACTTAAAATACAATGTGAATTGGCCATTAATATAACCGGAAGTTTTTGGCAACTGGCATTTATACAGGGCATCTGCCCTGTATAAAAATTGATACAGGGCAAATGACCTGTATTAAAAGTATGATGCAATTAAATTATGTACACTAGCTTTAACAAGTTAAATTATTATTTCATTGATTTATAATATTAAGAATTTGAGTATTCAGTAAAATGTTAGTAACATGCACTTTATTTCAATTTCAGGAATTGGAGAAAATGAGAAACGTAGAATACGAGGACGAACAGAAAAAATTTCAATAATTGATGGAAAGCTTGGAAATTTGAAAAATTCAGTATAACGGAAAAAATATTACATAATATTTTTCCGTTGTACTGGAAATTTTGTTCTGGCCAAGGAAAAATTATTACATGATATAAGTTCCATTTGGAATAATCATTATATGATAAAGTTTCCTTGGAACAAATATTATACCGGAATAAATATTTCGTCACACAGGTAAGTGTGTGCATCTGTTGGTTTTGTATGCAAGTCAAAATCAATTTGGCCATCGACAAGTGTAGATGTTCTTTCAAGGAATGTATTGTTTGTTTCTGAGATGTTTACGGTGAACTTGATGGACGGGTGATGAATATTAAAAAAATCAATGAATTCATCAAGGTTAGATCTTGTGTCTGTCCATTTCATTTCAATGTCGTCAATAAAGCGCAGCCAGCTATATGGTTTATGTGGCGCATCCTGTAACATGCGCTGCTCCAAATCGATCCTCAATGAAAATATTGGCGTATGTTGGTGCTACCCTTGTACCCATAGCATTCCCATTAACTTGAAGACAATTCTCGTTACCGAAAACGAAGTTGTTACATGTAAGAACTAAGCTCAAAAGATTGACTAGAATCACCTTCCACTGAATCTCTACTCAAGCTTTTGAGTATCTGTGTATCTGTTTAGATCTAGCACAATATGTATTTTTGCTTTGTTTTAATATATTTATTTCTTTTATATGTAAGACCTTTTTTTAAAAATAACTGTGTGACAAAGTACCTTTCCCAACATCCCCTCAAAATATTTAGATAATGCAAATCATGTGTTTGCAGGTACTAAACCAGCACTGAACTGATTTTTATTCAGTGCAGCGGAGCATGTCTAATCCGACACTCTATGGGACCATTTAAAATGTGTCGGATCATACAAGATGTTGGAATACACAGGTATATAGTGTATTCTTTGGACTTTCTGTATTCTTTTTAACAGATGAAGAACAACAGAAGAGTTGTTCCATTTGCTTAATCTTGCAATGTATTTATGGGGATTTTGTCCCATGTACATTTACTCCATATCCCTTTATTTGTTCATTTCTTTGGGACCAATAAATCGTGTCGGATTTTGGAATACTCAGGTGTCGGATTCCACTGTACTTAGAATTAAACTGTGCAATAATTTTGCAAACAAGAATCATTATATCATTAATAGGGGGCAAATTGTAAATTTAAAATTTCAGCGATATTTGAAATATTTGGCCAAAGACATTTAATTTTCCTTAAATCTCCCCTTTCCTCATTTTTGTATTGGTATGTGTTTGCCATTGTATCTCAGAAATTGTGAAAGTATTTGTAAATGTTCAATAAAGTCGACAATAAACTGTTCCACAAAGGCTGTAAAATACAATGAAAAAAAATTGTTAATGGATTGAAATTTTAGGCTACTATGTGTGAAATTCCTTTCAATCATTCAAAAAATACAAAATTCTGCAGCCTAATATAGCCTGAATCTCAGTTTAAGCAAGTATCTATTTCTGTTGTTTGATCGCAAGCACAAAAAGTATATCTTCTGGGGTATTATGTCATATAATAAGGTTTATTACATACTTAGGGAAGATATGTTCTGTTTTGCATAAAAAAATAGCAAAGAGTTAAAAGTCCATATCATATCACCAGTCTGATGTGGCCATATCAGATCGCCTCGTTCCGAAATATCCATATCAGCTCGGTGATATGGCTATTTCAGCCCGGGTGTGATGATAAATCCTAATTGGAAGTATACGATAAACAGATCAAGACATGGCCTTTTCCATATCAGCACCGTTATCATCCCTCGACCCATATTAGCCCTCGGCTGGCGCATCCGGCTGTTATGGGAATGTCGGGATGATAACCGTGCTGATATGGAAAAGGCCATGTATTAATCTCTACATAAAGGAAAATATCTTCTAATACTTAGAAAATCAGTATCACCATATCTTGAACATTAGGGATGAGATTGGACACCGTGAAAAGGCATGCCTATGGTCTGTAA
The DNA here is from genome assembly GCA_002080025.1 of Modiolus philippinarum. NCBI lineage: Eukaryota > Metazoa > Mollusca > Bivalvia > Mytilida > Modiolidae > Modiolus > Modiolus philippinarum. The sequence goes on along the minus strand of MJUU01015672.1, from coordinate 42,180 downwards.
TTTCAATAATTAGCATTGTGCCATTGATAACTTTCTTGCTTTCAATCTACTGTATATTCTATTGTTTGGAATGCATGTCAACATGGAAGATAAATTTTCTGGGATTCCACCACGGATATTACCTATTTTCCCTATTTCTTCGAAAATAATACATAACACTCAATTTGAAGCTCTAAGACGATAATATAATTATATTTGTATTTCAGGACAAATGTAGCTAACAAATGTATATTGACGAAAATGAACAAAGTGGAACCAAAGTCTAATTATTGTGCATTTTCAGTTAAAGTTATCACACCAAAATTTGATTTTGCCCTATTTGTCTTTGTTAAATTGGTAATTTTTAAAAAATCACAGCATGTTTACTGTCGATTCAAATGAAACAAAATTTCTCACCTAATTTATTAGAAATATAACGAGCCTCAGCAAAAACAAAATGATAGCAACTTCAATTCAATTTAAGAAAATGCACTCTACAGGAAGTAAACAACTAGTAAAATTCAATTTTCGCTTCCAAAGTCAACCCGTGAAAAGATTGTGCCATTGTTTTTACCAAAACTACATTTTACAAATTATAGGGATTTAATAAATAATTTTGCAGATGTTCAGGTGTCACACAGTATACATTTCAATTATACATGAATGTTACAACTATCTCATTCCCGTGTCCCTAAATTGTAATAAACACACGAATAAAACCCAATACAGGAAGACTACTAACTCCCTGACCACAATCTAGAAAAGAGAGAAAATGACAATAGGCAATTTTTAAAGATGGGTCAAGAAGTGCTCGTCGCTAATATGACGGCTATATCAAGGAGCTTAGTCTGATGGAAAACAATGCAGAACTACGGAAGAAAAATAAAACTCAAGTATTCCCGACAGATTTGGTGAAGAATCATCATACATTTCAGTAGACATCGGCCGTATCAGTGAGAGGCCAGTATGTGACAAAATTTTCAGGTCACCATATCTCGAAGCTTATTTTAGAAATTTGTGCATAATATCTTGTCGATATCCAAAGAAGTTTCATAATAGATATGAACATTTGATATCTAAATATTGCATTACTCGTAAACGGCTTATTATGAAGGGTATTTCTTATCATCTTTTTACGAAAAACTGATAAAAAAATCCAGAAAAAACTGAGACGTTATTTACTTTCTTTACGTAATAGGAATGTATTCAACAACTTATGAAATCTGTGACCTTGTTGTAAATGTTTGGCTGTGATAGTTAGGTTACTTTCATTAAAGTCGTCAAAAGCAAAACAAACGCGTGCGAATCATACCAGTAGAGAAATATGCACCCCGTTAGATGGAACTACAAGAATGTCACCGTCAAACACTAGCAGTGTAAATAACCACAAAAATTGGAGGTGTAAAGATTGTAAATAAGTGGATTGGCATTCTGAGCTGATGCAAGTTTGAATTTAAAATTTGTTTCATTTGAAATTGTTTTGGATATAAAAAAAAACAACATAATGCAAAATTGAGAGATTCCAGTTGTAATAGTAGGTCTTGCCCATTCAGCAATAGTTTTTACATCAGGTTTATCATATAAACATAATACACATATTCGTGGAATTATATGCTCAATTCATCGTTTTATTTATAATTTAGCGTAAACTTATGTCACACATATTTTATAGTCATGATGTTATTTTTTGGGACAGTCCTTTTAAATAAATATTTCGGTCTAGGAATAAAGTAGAAGAAATCCTTTATCATGAAAAAAAACAATGAGACCCGACTTTGGAGGTATTGCAACATCTTATTATTTATAACTACGACACTAGATTTTACAAAATTATGTCTATGCAAGTATCATAACAAAAACAATCTATATAATAATAAGTAATTTTTTTATTATTTGCCATCACAGACTTACATTCATATCATAGACTTTAATAAGCAGATCACAGACTTTTTAATAAGCAGACATATACTAGTAAATCGATGTTACAAAAATAATATCTCGTAATGGCTTACACAAATTTAAACGTGCGTATAGAAAATTGCATAACTATATAAAGGAGTGAATGAAGAATTCGAGAAGTACCATTAGAGAATATTTAATTTAGCATATACAGATAATTAAATGTACGAACTAGCTTAACAATTCTCAGCAAAATTCAAATGTAAAAGTACAACATAATTAACAGTAACAACTCCCAACCATTCATGCCATTTAACAGAATAAAAATGATGAGCATAAAAACAATATTAAGTTGTTTTATTTCTGTTTTCCATCTGAAATTATCATGATTTGTAACGGAAGTCCACGGACAATGAAATAAAAACTCTATTCCATTACTTTGTCAGTGTCGTAATCCTCTGTGTGTACATGATTTTGGAAACAAAGAATTTACATAGTTTTAAATTGATTCAGTTAATAAGAATAAACATAACTATTGAACAACAAAATAAAAAGAATAGGTCTGTTTGTGTCTACATGTAGCAGCCTTGATAATTTGCAAGCATGTAATGCATAACGTTTTCAATAGTTAATATAATACCAAAGTTGTTGTTAATTTGGATTCTGCGTATGCGCATTTCGACAACTTATGTCTCTTCAGTGCAGATAAAATCAAAACATTGGAAACCAATATACCGAAATATGTGAAAAGACTGAAAGAGAACAAATTAACAATAAGATCTAAATAAAAATAAACGAATATAACTTTTCAAAATATATACTTTAAAATGGAAAATATAATAAAGCCTCTGGTATCAATACTGGAAGCATTCAGTGCATTTCCAAGCAAAGCGTCCTAACAAAAAATGGAGGAATGTTCTGGTTAACTTTTTATGAGTTGTGGACAACGACATTCCTAGAAAAAAATTAAACAAAAATAATCTTTTATATTAAAGACCGTCCTTCACATGAGACAATGTGCGATTTTGAGATGTCATTTGTTTTTGAAAATGTCATTATGTTATCTGTAAATCAAATGTCTTAACGACCTTGTATTTACATGCTTTGCTTAGTGATCTTTCATTATCCTTGAAAGCTTTGTCCTTCTTGTTTTTGTTAAATTCCATACCTTTTCATCTAAATTTCTATTATTGACAAGAAGTAGATTATCCTTGTTCTAGAACTTCAAGTATTTAAGTTATAAGTTCTCGTTGAACCTCGAACTGTTCATGTTTAATCCTTTCGACGGTTGAAGAAGAATAATAAATGAACTGAATGATTAGATTGTGTATTGATTGTTATTGACACACTGTGCTGCATATTGTACGTGATAAACATTTACCAAAACCATAAAATCATCTTGTTCAATGTTTTATACTCACGATTTGTTATTATGGTATAACAAAATTGTTTTCCCCTAAGAAAGCAAACAAAACTAATGTTAAATGAACTTCCATAGTGCACTTCTGCAATATGGCTGAAATTTCATGACGTCACTGACAAAAATCGCCTTGTTAGTAGGAAGTTTAGCTTTTAAATAAAAAGGGTTATTGCATGAACATTGAGAAATATTATCCCTCTTCAACTATAATTCTACTTGGGATAATATTTCCAAATATTCATGGAATAACCCTATACTATTGCTATACGCTTATTTTATTAGAATTCATAATTTCGTCACCCTAGAATTCCAGTTTAACTGAATTTAATTTTTGATTTTACGTCGGCATGGTATGTATGTGATAGTTGTCTTTTTTATCCATCCATTATTCCCAAACAATGACGTTTTCTTTTTGAATTCCGCCTTATTTCATTAGGGGTAATTATTTGCTTTAATAAGAGAATAAGATAACTTTGACGATCTATAACTTATCACACCGCACACTAACCCAAAGCTTAGATGCACAATAGAGAGTCAAAATCTTTTCCTTTAAAACTTAATAATTAATTTTTTGTACTTACATTTTCTTAATAAAGCCAAAGTATAAGACACCAATAACTACAGTACAAAAAATCAATCCAGCGGCGACAGTGACTCCTGCTATAAGACCAACATTCACTGTTACAAAAAAAAAATAAATAAATAAACGATTTTTAATGAAAAAATGTCATGACAGTATATGAGCTAGAAACGTGGAGATCTATGTAAAATATGAACTATATATAGGGAATGATACTACGTATCCAAACCTATGCATGTTTTAATGGAAATGTTGATAAACAATGCCAGAATATGATTAAAAGTCCAGAAAAGCTGGGTCGTAAATTACATTCTTTACGTAATAGGGGATAAAGACAAGATATTCTGCTTGTATCCGTTAAATTAGCTTTTAGACCTAGTGACATGAAAATTTTGCACACATGCTGGCCTCTTACTAATACTGCCGATGTCTACTGGAATTTATAATGATTCTTGACGAAACCCTTTGGGAAGTTTTGAGTTTGATTTTTCTTCTGTAGTGCCACAGTGTTCTCCTTGAGCAAGACGGTAGTTTAGCGGCGAGCACCCCTTGACCCATCTTTCAAATAGCAAAATACCGAGGTTACTGTTGAAATTATTTATTGTCTTTTTCTCTCCTTTTGAAATTATGGTCATGGAGTTAAAAGTCTACCTGTATTGGGTTTATTCGTATGTTTTTATACTATAGGAAAACGGGACAGTTAAAGGGGAGGTTTGGGTGACCATAAACCGGGTTATTTCATATGTGTTTCAGTGTTCTCAATGTTCCTATCACAAAAGATTGAATTTATTAAAAATGCATATGAATGTTTTTGAACACAGACATAAGAACAACGTTCTTAAAAATGTTCTTTTGCTTGGTTTACTTTGTCTTTGTAAAGATTTTCTCTGATGTGATTTTACTCCATACCTCTACATTGTTTGTTCATGAAATCAATCATAATTAATGAGTTGAAATGATATTTAACAAATGCAGAAAAAAGCTTCCAAGGAACAAACTAGAAATGTATTTATCAAAGTTGAACAAGAATCGACCATTTGAGTGTTGATATAAAACTTGTGCTTATACTTATCTCTGATAAGGACTGTTTGATTAGAGATTTCACAGGATAATGCTATACACGTGTAGTCAAGATTTGGTGCCCTGATAGACGACGAGTGGTAAAGTCAATGCATTCGTTGCAATATAAAAGATTTGAAAAGCTTCCATGAATCTATCAAGTATTTGGACAATTAGAAGAACAAGTCAATACCACAAGTATCATCAACGAAGTCAAAACTAAAAGCCGACAGTATGATATAAAAGACAACAAAACACTAAATCACTGACAAAGTGAACTACAACTGAAAATCGGGAGTATTATCAATTGTTCCGAAAAGGTTAGCATGACATGCTCCACGCGTGGCACCCATCACTCTGCCAGTCCAGTCCAGTTTTGTCAGAGTTGGTGGTCATCAGTCAATAAAATTAAGTCTGGATCTACCCAAACATTTCTTTACTCATCTGTGGAATTAAAACAATGTAATGGCCTGTCAAATCATAGCGACGACCGTAAACCTTCTGTATTGACAATTTGCAACAGTGACTAGATGTAAGTGATAAAACATAATTAAATATATGTTGTTCAATAACGAAACATTACACACATTGGGATCTTAACAGGGTTTAACAAAATAATCATTTTTTGGAGTTTTTTTCTCTTCAGTCTGTTAGAATTTTACATTTCCATCTTTTTCTTATCACTTAACGGCATTTTAACTATTCAGAACTTAATGACGATTAGGGTTAAACATTGATTGTATTTTACATACTTATATTGATTATGGGCATGGCAATCAAAATACAAAACTGCGTAATCGAGTATTAATCTAATTAATCTCAACTCGGTATGTCCGAGCAATACTCGAGTGTACGAGTACTCGTTGTAAACACCACCAGAAATCATGTGTTGTAAAACCTTCTGATGATACCATTGGACGGGGTTTTGACCTATAGTTTTCTCTTGTGCATCAAAAACAGTCGGTTTTAGACTGATAGCAGTTGGCATTAGTATGCTCCTGCGACGAACAGTCAGAGGCTCATAATATTGTGCCTGTTAAATAGGTATGAATACCTACCTATCAAAGTTGAAAGGATATAATGGAAAGTTGAAACATTAGAAAGATAGATCCATCTTTGTAACTTAAGTTCTCCATGATATGAGACATAAAAAAATAATCAAACATCGAAACTTGTTATGCAAACCCAAGTAATCAAATGCATTTCAATTGTCGTAATTTGCAATTTTCATATAAGAGAATAATCAATGATGGTTTCTAGGTGCTGTTTGTAGGGCAGGTCAAGCTCACCCTTTCAAAGCATATGTTTTCACTGTTTTATGGAGTTCACTCTGTTAGCGCCTTTTTTTAAGCGTTGTGTATGTGTTGTTTGTGTGTTTTATGCATATATAGTATCTTTAGACTTCTGTCTCCTAGTGCTCTCATTTTCGCATTGTCTGTGGACTTTGATTTATGTTATCTTTTGCTTTGTTCCTGAATTTAACTACAAAAAAAGATTTATAAATTCGAATGTTGAGATTTTTTAATTGAATTAAGAAATATTTGTTAAAACCATCTTTTCGATATTGAATAAATGCTAAAAAATGTGACATGTATTGTTCGGTGTTATTTGGCAAAATCAAATGGGATCAAGATCTTACCTTCTACGTCAGACATTATTTATATATTAATGTTGTGTTTTACGTTGACTATGCGAAAAAAGTAGCCAAGGTAATGGACAATAGTGCGCGACCCGATGAGGAGTCCTCTATTGTCCATTGCCAAGACTACTTTTTTCATAGTAAGTGTAAAGCACAACATTAATATTATAATCATACTGACTGTTGACTATTTTGTTGACGGTTCGGTTCTCACTTATCTTACTTGAATAGTTACATTGCCAAATAGTTATTTTCTCTTTAAAATACTTCACAGTATAATAAGTCAACATAAATACTGTCAATGACAGACAATGTAACTCTTGACGCTGTAGCAGAAACAACGGCAGTAGAATACCGGAGGAAGAAAGAATTGGAATTTACAGAAATCGAAGTCCAAAGACATGACCAAAGCGAGGACGTAAGACACAGAAAACAATGACGTTAGACACAGAAAACAATGACGTTAGACAAATACAAAGTATGGAATAGAAATCACAACATTCAAAACAAAGGCACTGCGAACGCCAGTGAAATTGAGAGTGACATCAGGTGCTCTGGAAGGGTAAGCATATCCTGCTCTGTTAACAGCAACCAGCAGAAGACACTTTTCTTTACGTAACATCAAATGGTGGTTAGAATCTTTGCTACATCAAGCGTACAGGTGTTCACGCGGATAAGACCCACCCGCCTGTTGATCAGATCAAAACTCCGCCTCCAGCACATGATGATTGATGATGATTAGCATAGAAATAAATATTTTTCTCAACAGCACTACCAACTATTATATTAGTGCAGTTAACGCTATTTCCTTTAAAAAACTATGCAAAAATAACTGTTTTACTATTAAGGAACTCTGCAGGAGGTATGATAATTTGTAATACCTTGTTATGTAATCACTGAAATGTTGCTTTAAATTTCATGTATTTTCTTGTGCATCATAGTAGGCGGTTTTCTACTGATACAAAGCAGACCTTTATGCATTTGTGACGAAAAGTCGGGAGCAAACGTTTTTATCTTTTTTAAATTTTTTTATTTCTTATTTTTTATTATTATTATTCTTTTTTGCTGTATCAACTGTATGAATTTAAATCGAAAAAAATCGAAAAACAGAATCCCGTTAGAAAAGGTTTATCTGTTTATTATACTATAGGGAAACGGGATAGAGAATGGGAAGGTCTGGATACCCGTTAACCGGTTCAACCCAACCACTGCCTTTTGCTAGTGCCGGCTATCCCAAGATCCTATCGTTATTTTGTTTGTCTCTGGTCTTTATTCTGGTGACGTTCGCTTGTGAATTGTGGCATGTGATTGTGATTTTCGGCCATTGTTGGTGTTTACTAGCTGTTATATTGATCTCCATTAAAAACCTATCAGATCTTACCTATTAACTCAAATATATGAAACAAATACCCCTGGTAACTGATATGTATATCAGGTGTGGAGTCCGTAAAACGATTCCCCGTGCAAGAGATGTATGCTCTCTATATGTTTAAGTTATGATGTACTTGTGCGTGAGAGAATTTCTCATATGGATATACTATTGATACTTTCAAATTTTGGCAATTATTTTTGTAATTTTCGAAATGTAATCCAGTCCACCTGTTTTAAGTGCCCACATCTCACTATTTTATAACGCCAAGTTTTCTTACATTCGACTTGATGAGTGCCCTGTGTTTGTCTATATGTTGTAGTTGTCCACTAGCTTAAAACACTAGTGTTTTTGTCGGGCAAAGGATGACAGTGATTGTAAGAGCACTTTGCCAGTTTAATTGATGTTTGTTGACAATCCCGCACCCATGACCAAGAAAGACATGGATGTAGCGTTGCTCGGCAATGAGCAAAGAATTCCGCTTAAACCGGTGCTAGGGGCCGTCTTGAACTTACTATGAGGTATGAGCAAAGCTCATTGTTGAAGGCCTCATGGTGACTTCAAGATGAAGAACAACAATAAAAGCGTTGTTCCTTTGTTTGTTTTTAACCATGTATTTGTGGAGACTTTGTCTCATGTGCATTTACTCCATATCCTTTTATTCACCATTTACAATAATGATCATTCGGTATTTAAATGGAGAAAAAAAATAATCCTATCCTGATCTTTTAGTAGTTTTACATTATCTTGTAAGGTCAATATGCAAACCCCTCAAAATTGACTAAAATGATCATTCGAATATTTAGGCAAATGCTTGCTTAGATCTTCAAAGTATTTACTCCATATTTCCAGAGTTAATTCAATGTCCGTATTTATTTCCACCGATCCCTAAGTAATATGATAAAACTACTTATATTGAAAGCAACGTCAAGGAGACGTCACTAATAAGTAGGTTTAAATTCAATCTGTTATGTGTAAAATTTATCTTCATTTACCTCATGTACATCGATAGAACATAAGTCATTACTCTGTTTACCCGTACCTGTCTTGTCTTCTTCTGTAGTTGCATCCATCATCACATCTAGTTACAATCCAGTTTTGAAATAAAGATTTATATATGATTGATGCATTGTTTGGTATACTTGATAAATAAACAACATGCAAGATATCAAAGCGCAAAAACAGTTGAAGGAAATTTCGCATCAAATAAACAAATGATATTTATTTTAGGACAAAATACTCAAAATACAGATCAATTATTTAACATGTGTAAGTAGTATAACCAGTCGGATTAATAAAATCACATTTATACATAATAATAAAACTTGTTGACAAGGTGTTCAATTTTTACTTGATCTGTCTGGTTTTTTTTCGCAAAAGAGGAAGCTTTAGTCAATTACAGTTACTTCCAATTTGTTAAGTCAGTATATATCATGGTAAATTATTAAGTCAGTATATATCATGGAAAATTAGTAACAAAGGGATTTGGAGTAAATGCACATGAGACAAAAAATCTACAATAACATGGTAAAACAAAGCGATTGAACAACGCGTTTATTGTTGTTCTTCATCTTGAAGTCACCATATGGCCTTCAACAACGAGCTTTGCCCATACCTCATAGTAATTTCAAGACCAAGACCGGTTTGAGCAGAATTCATTGCTAATTGTCGAGCAACGCTACATGATTCCACTGACCGAGTTACACATAAACTTGCCTCTCACTGATACGACCGACTCTTTACCAAACACTCGGGAAGTTTTGAGTTGATTTTTCTTCTGTAGTGTGACAGTGTTTGACCCGCAGGCTAGGTTCCTTGAGTTAGCCGGCAGTTTAGCGGTGAGTACTCCATGACCCATTTTATTTAATTACGTTTCGTAACATTCTTTTCTTTATCAAAATAGTTTCCATAAAGTATGTGGTCCACATGTGTTTTGTTCTATTCGTATGTTTATTATAGCATAGTGACACTTGATAGATTGGGTAAACCCTACCGCTGAGTTATACTTTTCCTGATACCAATTCCAGCTATCCAGATCTTCTATCGTTATTTATGTTTGCCTTTAGTGCATTATTTTTGATTCCGTTGTTGATTGTGGCTTTGTGATTATAATTTTTTACCATTGTAGGTGTTTACTTGTCTTAACTTTGTAATTTATCATCAATCATGAATGCAGGGTTGTCAACAAAAATAGAATTAACTGGCAAGATATTATAACAAGTGCGTTAGGCAGGTGCCATCGATTCGTTATGAGCGTGTGCTTAATTCATGTTCTTTTTTTTCGATCTTTTTAAACAGCCAAATATGTATCTACATTTCACATGTACAAGCGAGCTGTATTTTTCCAGAGCACATGCTTTGTTAAATGTTATAAGACCGACCAAAAAAAAAATTGAATCAGTCGACCTGATCAATGACGTTATGTTGTTTTTGTACCTAAATCGCTTTCATTCTTATAGGTATTTTGTAAGTTTTCAGATTTGCATATTTTTGTTGTTTAAACAATACTGTCATTATTCGAATATCAAGGCAGGAGATTACAACTATGGCAATTCGATAAATAGCTCAGCCTCAAAACTCAAATGTGAGTCCGTTTTTCTACTATGTTATTCGTTATTCATACTAAATTCATACCTGTGCAGTTTTCAAAATTGTACTGATGCACATAATCATTGGTTCCATTACACGTTGCACTAGCACTTTCAAGTGTATTGTTCACCAAAAATATTTTTAATGCTTCCAAACCACAGTCTTCACAGTCAAATGGGTTATTGGCTAAGCTTCTGTTGCAAATAAAAGAAAATAATATGGTATGTATAAAACCCGAAGTAAACCGAACCGAACCATCAGTCCAAAACTACAGATTGAATGTTCAGAAAATAAAAGTGAGTATGTTTTCATATAGAATTTAGATGTATTGTCATCAATTGGCGTCCGCATGCAAGGGACCAATACCTCACCCTAGATGACTGGTTGCGGGATACATTGGATTCTCTAGACAACACACACTCAAAGTTCTTATCAGAAACACTTTCCAGGAAGAACAAAGCTTAGTCTCAATGGCTCTAGATAGTCCACCTAAAATGGCATCCTGTGGGTCTGTACCTCATCCAAGATTACCAACAGCAGGGAACATAGTTCAAACTTTGACCCAGGTTAAAAACAAAATTTTTGTGTGAAAATTCTTATCCAATTCCAACCTGTCAGAAACTTCTTATCTAATTCCAACCAAACTTGATCAGAACAGCTTTTAGGTGTGCCTTTGAAAGTACTCGTTTGGCAGGTATGCAACCAATCAAATGTTACAACCATCGGGAATAAAGTTGAATATTTGATCTTATTGCCATTCATATTTCTATGACAGACATTGGCATTACAGGCATTTAAAAACCTCCTGTGTTAATATTACTTTTATTTTTAATGGGAATTGCTCTTTGAATCCGTTTTAAGCTTTTAGAATTTAGACCCCGGTGCCAAATTTGGTAAATTTCCTGAAAATGTCAAAGACTAATAATGTTTGAAATTCCAACATGAAGTTTTATAATTAAGCAACTTTTTAATGTCATCAGCCAGTATCAACACTAGGATTTCAAAATATGATTCTGATTTTGGTAAATTTCCTGAAACTATCAAAGACCAATTAATGTTTGGAATTTTACCTAACAACCATATCTTCTTTTGATGCCTTATAGTTATAATGATGAATTTCAACTGTCAGGTTGCTAGAATCTTTGATTCTAATTTTGGTAAACCGGAAACTCTCAAAAACCCATTATTTTGGGGAATTTTACCTAGCAACCATATGTATTTTTATGCCTTTTAGATTTAATGATCATTTTCAATGGTCAGATTGCAAAAAACTTTGATTCTAATTATGGTAAAGTTCCTGAAACTCTCAAAGAGCCATTATTTTTTGGAATTCTACCTAGCTACCATATCTTTTTCAATTATTTAGAGTTATGAGGATAAATGTCAACTGTCAGGTTGCAAGAATCTTTGATTTCAATTTTGGTAAATTTCCTGAAACTGTCAAAGACCAATTACTCTAGCAACCATATCTTTTTTGATGCCTTATAGTTTCAATGATGATTTTCAATAGTCAGATTGCAAAAATCTTTGATTCTAATTTTGGTAAATTTCCTGAAACTCTCAAGGACCTACTATTTTTTTTTTAATTTTACTTAGCAACCATATCTTTTTTAAATTCCTTACAGTAGTTGTTATAGGTAATTAAATGTTGTAAATATTCTAAAATGCATTTTATTCATTGTTTTTATTTTGTACGGCCTTAATATTATGTAATTTGTTTGGCCTAGTTATGTAACTTGTTTAAAATAAACAAGGGTCAAGGTTATTTCACCTTAGAAGATATAGAAATTTCTAGAATTTATATATAATATTTAACACATAGAATTTTCTAGAGGCTTTCCTTACCTAATCATTCTAGTCATGTGATTGTCAGTTGATTAGAATGTTCTAGTTATATCTTGTGGATAGATTTTTCTAGAAATAATAAATGTATTTATATGAGGTAGCTGAAAAGGGTTAAGTCAGTCAGTTTATTAAGTTTATACAGGATTAATAAGTTTATACAGGATTATTACGCACATCTTTTGCATTGGAAATCGACATCAAATATTGTGAATATATTATCAACTATTTAGTGAGGATTATATGGATTATTCTATTGGACATTTATTGGTGGAATTAAGTGAACTATTCATTTGGATATTTACTTGGACTTCATTATTGTCAGAAAAGTCATTTATTGTATAACACATAACAGACATTGGGGGCTATCGTCCGGGATCTTCGAAATTGTTTAAGAAAGAAATTATTATATTTTTGTCTAATAGAAAATTTTTAAAAGTCAGCAATAAAATTTTTTCAAAATGTCATTTGATCCAGAACAATTCATGTCTACGTGTCAGGTGGAGAATTTAAAAGGATGAATTAATTATCTTAGAAAAACATTTGAAATTGAATGTCAAATATGGAATGAGAAAATTTGAAGTTCAAAATGTGATTGCAAATTATTTGGTTGAAGAAGATTAATTTGATAAATCTGTTTTGGCGACTTTTGGCATTCAAACATTTGATTTGGAAATTAAAAATTAGAAATTCAGAAAGAATTAGAAATTAGAAAATTAGAACTTGAAAGAGAAAGAAAAGGAAGAGAAGAAAGAAAATTGAAATTAGAATTTGAAAAGAAGCAAAAAGAAAGAGAATTTGAACAGCAGCAGAAAGAAAGAGAATTTGAACAGCAGCAAAAAGAAAGAGAGCTAAATTTTCAATTAGAAATGAAAAAATTAGAATTAACTGAAAAGAATCAGCACCTTTCTCAGAATTCTCAGACATTTGATGTTGCTAAAAACATCAGGTTGGTCCCTCCTTTTCAAGAAAAGGATGTAGACAATTATTTTCTGCATATTGAGAAAATAGCTGAAAATCTGCCAAAACATAATTGGTCAATGTTCTTACAAAGTGTGTTAATTGGTAAGGCCAGGGAAATTTACACTCAGTTGTCAGTAGAACAGGCTTCAGATTATGACACTGTAAAAGATTTAATTCTTAAAGCCTATGAACTGGTCCCTGAAGCTTACGGCCAAAAATTTAGGAATGCAGAAAAACAGTGACCAAACCTATGTTGAGTTTGCTAGAACAAAAGAGCAACTATTTGATCGTTGGTGTTCATCAAAGAAAATAAATAACAATCATGAGAAATTACGTCAGCTAGTTTTAATTGAAGAGTTTAAAAGATGCATTAATACTGACATTCAAACTTTTATTGATGAACAAAAAGCTGAAACTTTGGAAATTGCTGCACGTTTAGCTGATGATTTTTCACTTACACATAAAAGGCAATTTTTTAATAAACCACAGAAATTTTTCAGAAATCAAAATCATTCCACAAATTTTTCACCCAAGCCAACAAATGAAGTAAATAGTAGGCAACGTCCAGTAAATAGCTCGTCCAAGTCCTATCCTCCCTCCCAGTCACAGAGACCATTCAAGACGATTTCCTGTAATTATTGTAAGAAAGAAGGCCATTTGATATCTGACTGTTATAAGTTAAAGCAAAGGAAGGAAAGTGAAGTAAAACCCAGTGGTTTTGTTGAGTCGTCACAATGTTTGCATCATTTTGATACAGATGTGCATAGCTCTTTTTCTGAGGTCAAGTCTGTTTCTGATCCTGTTAGTAAAGTCGAGGTCAAATCCCCATCTAGTTCCATTATGGAGATTTTCGAACCATTTATTAGTGATGGTTTTGTGTCACTTTCGAGTAATTTTTGTAATTCTACCTCTATTCGAATTTTGAGAGATACTGGAGCTTCTCAGTCTCTTTTGTTGGCGGAAACCCTGCCGTTTAATGCTATTTCTAGTACTGGTAGAAATGTTCTTATTAAAGGGGAAGATTCTAGTGGTTATACTGCTATTCCTCTCCATAATGTTTATTTGTCTTCGGATATTGTTTCTGGACCTGTGACCTTAGGTATTAAGTCATAATTGCCCTTTGAAGGTGTTCAACTTCTTCTTGGTAATGATTTAGTTGGGGATAAAGTTCAAAGAAATCCTATTGTGACAGACAAGCCTTCTTTTGATCAAGTTCCTGATTCTGCTGAACAGGAGTTTTCTGAGTTGTATCCTGTCTGTGCAGTTACTCGTGCTATGAAAAAGATATGTATAGAAGTTCAGAAAGTTGATGAAAATAGCACTGATGGTTTTGATTTGTCGGATACATTTATGAGTCAGTTTAGTGATGTTAGTGTTGAACCAAGCAAGCCCTTGGAGTTTTCTGATAGTTCATTGGTTCAAGGTGATGGTTTTTCTACATCTACATTTAGCAGTGAGCAACATAAGGACCCTGAAATTTCATGTCTTTTCAACAGGGCTGTTGATGAAAGTGAATCTTTGCAAGAACCTGTCACTTATTTTACTAAGAATGGTATTCTTATGCGCAAATGGAGACCTTCTGATGTGTCTGCTGGTGCAGAGTGGGCAGTAAAGTATCAGATTGTAGTACCAAAGGTGTATAGAGCTGAGATATTAAGCATGGCCCATGATACTCCCTTATCAGGACACTTAGGTATTAATAAGACTTACAACAAAATTTTAAATTATTTTTATTGGCCAAATCTTAGAAAAGATGTCTCCAATTACTGCAAGTCTTGTCATACATGTCAGTTAGTAGGGAAACCAAACCAAGTTATTCCAAAAGCGCCTCTTCAACCAATACCTGCCTTTGAGGAGCCTTTTAGTAGAATATTAATAGATTGTGTAGGTCCTCTACCAAAAACTAAATCTGGTAATCAGTACATGTTAACTATTATGTGTGCATCCACAATGTTTCCTGAAGCTATTCCTTTAAGAAATATAAAGACTAAAACTATAGTTAGGGCTTTAACTAAATTTTTTACTTTGTTTGGCCTACCTAAATCAATTCAATCAGATCAAGGTTCAAACTTTATGTCAGGCATTTTCCAACAAGTAATGTATGAATTAGGCATTAAACAGTACAGATCATCTGCATATCACCCTGGAAGTCAAGGCGCCTTAGAGCGATTTCATCAAACCTTAAAAAATATGATTCAGACCTATTGTTTTGACACAGAGAAAGATTTGGATGAAGGCATTTCTTTTCTTTTATTTGCTGTAAGAGAAGCAGTCCAGGAATCATTAGGTTTTAGTCCATTTGAATTAGTTTTTGGACATACAGTTAGGGGTCCACTAAAACTTTTAAGCGAGAAAATGTTATCTGATGAAAAAGACCACTTAAATCTCCTTGATTATGTTTCAGATTTTCGCACTAAACTTGTTAAAGCTTGTGAACTTGCCAATAAAAATTTTAAATCTAGTCAAGAATCTATGAAAGCCAAGTATGACCAAAATTCTGTAAAACGTAATTTTGACCCCGGTGATAAAGTACTTGTATTACTTCCTGTTCCTGGAAAGCCACTTGAAGCCAGATATTTTGGTCCATATATTGTTGAAAAGAAACTGAATGATTTAAATTATATTATTAAAACACCTGACAGACGTAGACATAATAGGATGTGTCATGTCAATATGATAAAACCTTATATAGATAGAAATAGCACAAATATTGTACATTCTGTAAATATAGTTAGTGTTGACCCTGACAATTCCGAAAATGATTTTTGTGAAAAGATTGATTCGCCATCTATTACACCTAAGCTGGAAAATTCACAGATTCTACAAGATTTGGATTCGAAACTTCAACATTTACCAACGATTCAAAAGGAACACTTAAAACAGTTACTCAGTGATTTTGAACATTTGTTTCCGGACATTCCGACACGAACTGATAAAAGTTTTCATGACGTTGATGTTGGTGATTCAGTACCGATTAAGCAGCATCCATATCGACTGAATCCGATCGAACAAAAGTACCTGCATGATGAAATTCAGTATTTGTTAAAAATGACTTTATTGAACCTAGCAAAAGCAATTGGAGCTCGCCTTGTATTCTAGTGCCAAAACCTGATGGAACTTATCGTATGTGTACCGACTATAGAAAACTTAACAGTGTTAAAAAAGCTGACTCATTTCCAATTCCACGCATTGATGACTGTATTGACAAAATTGGAAATGCTACATACTTAACAAAAATTGACTTATTAAAAGGATTTTATCAAGTTCCTCTTACAGAGCGTGCAAAAGAACTTTCCGCTTTTGTTACACCCGATGGACTATTCCAATACAAAGTGATGGCATTTGGCATGAAAAATTCGCCGGCAACTTTTCAGCGTCTCATCAACAGTGTTATTCCTGGAATTGACGGTTGTGAAGCATACATTGATGACATTCTTATATATAGTGACACTTGGGAAGAACATCTTCAGATACTCCGAACTTTTTTTGAACGTTTAAGCAGTGCTATGCTAACAGTCAACCTCTCCAAGAGTGAATTTGGATGTGCTTATGTAAACTATTTGGGACATGTTGTAGGTCAGGGTCAGGTAAAACCTATTGATACTAAAATAAGTGTTATTTCTAGTTTTCCGAAACCTGAGAATAACAAACAATTAATGCGTTTTCTGGGAATGGCTGGATATTATAGAAAATTTTGTCAAAATTTCTCTTCAGTTAGTGAGCCTTTGACTAAATTATTGAGAAAAAATATAAAGTTTATTTGGTCTAAAAGTTGTGATGAGTCATTTGAAGAACTAAAAGCCATCCTAGAAAGTGCGCCAGTTTTAGCAACACCTAATTTTGATTGTCAATTTAAGTTAGCAGTAGATGCCAGTGATGTTGCTGCTGGCGGTGTTTTATTACAAGAAGGTAAAGATGGTATAGACCATCCTATTTGTTATTTTTCTAGAAAATTTAATAAACACCAGAGGAATTACTCCACCATTGAAAAAAAATGTTTGTCTCTGATTTTGGCTTTACAACATTTTGAAATTTATGTTACAGCTTCAATTCAGCCTATCATTGTATATACTGATCACAACCCTCTTAAATTTATTCATAAAATGAAAGATAAAAATCAAAGACTTTTGAGGTGGAGTTTGACTTTACAAGGTTTCAATCTAGACATAAGACATATTAAATGAAAAGATAATGTGATTGCAGACGCATTGTCAAGAGTTTGATAAATTTCGTAACACCTCATTGTTTATTTTAAATGTTTTTCATTGCATATTTTCTTTTGGGGGGAGGTGTTATAGGTAACTAAATGTTGTAAATATTCTATAATGCATTTTATTCATTGTTTTTATTTTGTACGGCCTTAATGTTATGTAATTTGTTTGGCCTAGTTATGTAACTTGTTTACAATAAACAAGGGTCAAGGTTATTTCACCTTAGAAGATAAAGAAATTTCTAGAATTTATAGATAATATTTAACACAAAGAATTTTCTAGAGGCTTTCCTTACATAATCATTCTAGTCATGTGATTGTCAGTTGATTAGAATGTTCTAGTTATATATTGTGGATAGATTTTTCTAGAAATAATAAATGTATTTATATGAGGTAGCTGAAAAGGGTTAAGTCAGTCAGTTTATTAAGTTTATACAGGATTAATAAGTTTATACAGGATTATTACGCACATCTTTTGCATTGGAAATCGACATCAAATATTGTGAATATATTATCAACTATTTAGTGAGGATTATAAGAATTATTCTATTGGACATTTATTGATGGAATTAAGTGAACTATTCATTTGGATATTTACTTGGACTTCATTATTGTCAGAAAAGTCATTTATTGTATATTTAATTTGTAAAATAATTGTTTTTTGTCTGATTAAAAAGTTAATTTGAGCCAATTTTGTTTTTTCATTATTGCTGGCAAATTATTGGTCATTTCTACCACATAACATAGTGAAGATCATTTTTAATAATCAGAGTGGAAAAAACTGATTCTAATTTTGGTAAATTTTCTGAATTTTTTTGGAATTTTACCTAGCATCCATATAATTTTTTATGCCTTATAGTTTCAGTAATCATTTTCCATAGTCAATTTGCAAAAAGTTTTGATTCTAAGTTTGGTAACTTTCCTGAAACTCTCAAAGACCCATTATTTTTTTGAATTCTACTTTAGTTTGCGACCATATCTTTTTCAATTCCTTATAGTAAAAATGATCATTTTCAACAGTCAGGTTGCAAAAATCTTTGATTCTTATTTTGATAATTTCTTGAAATTCTCAGAAACCTGTACTCTTTGAAATTCTACCTAGGAACCATATCTTTTTGGTGTTTTACAGTTACAATGATTAATTTAGTTTCAAAAACACTTGTCTTTTTTTACAATGGGAGGGGGTCCAAAAAGGAGGAGCGAGGGGATCGCAATCATTGATTGGCCGTGTTTCATTATTATTTGTAATTAAATAGCGAGAGTTTATAGCAAACAATGTACAAGCCTCAGAAATAGTGAACTAGCAGCACTATCAGTGTGAACCCCTGTAAAAACTGAGGTATCATCAGGTGCTCCGGCAGGGTAAGCATGATCTGCTCCACGCATGTCACCCGTCACACGGCCAGTTAAAATATGAAAAATTTCCAAATATGGATAATTTAGTTTGCTGTATTTTGTGTACAAACAATATTGATTATGTGCTTAAAACTTAACCTTTAAATACATGTTAAGTTTCACAATCAATATTATCCTATGTAAAGTAGAAACCACAAAGAACGTTGATGTAGAAACCATGGTGCACTTTACACACATGTACAAAACAATTGCAATGACAAGTACTCGGTACCGTGATTGTGGCAAACTTTGGTATCTTTCTAGATTGTTTGTAATTACGGTTTTCAACATATATGATAAGTTGTTTCTGTTGTCAGATAGGTGAAAATGTTTACGAATTACCTGATTTGTTCAGCCTTTTTCTTTGACCGTCATCATGAAACCATTGACAGATATGCTGTGCCAGTGTCCAAAGTAGTGGAACAGGTCGGTCATGATTACCCTTCCGGTGCACCTGATGTAATTCCCGGTTTTCATGGGAGTTCAAACTGTGAGTGCATTAGTTCTTAATGTCGTCTTTTTCCCGTGCAATGTGACTGTCTCACGCCCTTGTTTTTTATTTTTGCCATGTCTTTCAACATCGATTTTTATTATCATCAATTCCTTTGGCCCTTCGATATTCTTCTTCTGTTGTAATTAAATGCAGTTGGAAATTTCTCTGTTTTCGTGGTCGCTGATTCCGGTGTCAATTTCCACGCCTCAGTGATCTCAATAAGCATATAACATCAACAAAGGACTAATGATTCAATTGATAATAGAACAAGATATTTCAAGTGGCAAAAACCTATTCAACTGTTTTGAGATAAAGATACACACGAAGCCCATTTTTTTTTAATTTCCTCTTCTCTCCCATAAATGAAAAATAATGCAGACGACATGATGAAATGAACACGGAATGAATAATAACAAAAGAATTTCCATGACGTGTTTTGCTCCTATGTTTGACCTCTTTAACAACCAATGGAAACATGACTGAAAAATATTTCATCATGGAAAGGTCAATGAAATAAAAGCATAAAAGTTATTACTACATGTTAACTCTCGAGTAACTATTAGATACGAAGATTATCTAATCACGTAGAAAAAAATACTGCTTCAACATCATGAGAGAGAGCATATTAACATACTCTACTAATACGAAGTATGAACCTAACAAAAATGATAAGTTCGTTTGGATTATTACATATACTTGAATAATTATTCTAATTATAAAACTTACATATAAATTAGCGAAGGTGCTTCATTAAATGTTTGTACATTCACTGACGTCAATCTATTATTTTGAAGATATCTGAAAGATAGGATTTTTTCAGTATTCTACGATATGGAGTAAATGAACATGAGACTATAACACATATGTTAACTCCAACTGCAATGATTTTAATGAGCTATATGGCCATTTTGGAAATTAATTCCTCATCAGCAGCACTAGAACCCAAACATAGGAAATCCATGATTTTAAAAATGTTTAAAATGCAAATACCAAATGAAATCCCAATAATCAGTAACACCAAATATGGCTAAGGACAAAACTACGATGGAGGGAGTTAAACATTAGGTTTTAGAATTTACATTATTTGAAAACAGTTATTGAACAGTGTTTATTTTGAAGAAAAAAAACTATTTAAGCACACGATTGAAAAATCATCAATCCGATTTTACTCTTAGTTAAAGAAAATGTCCTTGTTTCTTTTTACCATTCCGTGTCTATGTTTTGTGTTTCATTTTTTTATTTTTTTTTTGTTTTTCTTATTTACAGTTCTCTTGTGGATTTCAGCTTTTATTTCTTTATTCAGTCATTCTATGAGTCCTTACTGATATCTTTACTGAAAGGGAGAAGAAAAATATTTAATTTATAAAGGTCATGATAAATGTTGTATTACCTAGGCATAAAAGTATAAAAATACCCAATTCATATAATAAACAGTAAATTTAGTAATGTACTGTACACGTGTTTCAGGGAGTAACCTCTAATCAGCAGCATTAAAATCAAATAATTTGGAAAGCAAAAATCCAGACGAAGTCATAAAAGAACCTATTACCATAAATTATACACTTTGGAAAGAGTAAGTACATGTATTGCTAAAATTAATCTTACATCTTTTGTTAACCATTGACGAAGATGGACGTTTGAAATCAAGGCCATATGACAAACTTCATAATTTTAATGGACTTCCAAATGTTTTGGTTTGATCTGCACTGATGAGACATAAGTTGTCGAAATGCGCATATGCAGAAAATAAATTAATAGTTATTTCGGTATTTTGTTATTTTACTTCCGAATTGTGAACTTTTTGATTAGAGTAGCAATATACCTAACATTCCAGCCCATGGAGTGTACATTTCAAAGTTGATTCGTTTCTGTCGAGCATGTAGTTTATACAATGATTTTTATTAATAGAGCAAAAAAGAGAAAACTGGGGATTTATTCAGCTTTTGTTACTTTCATCCCTACAAAATTTGTATGGCCGTCATGATAAAATCATTAAAAGATATGACATGTCGAGGTGTCTCAAATGAAAACGGACATTTAAATCTTCATTTCACGTCTAGATTGACTAACTGATAGGGTAATAAGTGCTGCTCGAGAAGCAGTACATGCTTAGCATTCCAGAGCACCTGGTGTCATTCCCGGTTTTTAAAGAAATTTTAAAAAAGTGCTTTATTTCTGAATATCGTGCTTTAATTTCAATGCCTTGTGGCTTTCTCATGTTTTTGATTGGTGTTTGTTTTGCTGATTCTCTAGGTTTCTCTAGGTTTTGATTTTGTAATAATCCCCTGTTCCTTCAATATTCTACCGCTGTTGTATAATAATATACAGTATACTATACATGACAGAAAAAAAATTATCTTTCTTACTTGACTGGAGCTATTACGACAGATACAAGGGGAAATTTGTTTTTGTCACTTTTTGTTTCATTTAAATAAGAATCCATCTTGGGTAATTAACAATAATTTTTAATTAAATTTTAATGCAAACCATCACAAAAGATTTCAAATGTGGCACCTTGGCAGATTATGAAAGTTTGCTAGCTTCTGCAGAGTATATCCTGAACTGTGTAATGCATCGACTTATGATGTGTATTGATTTGACATATGCTTTTGGAGATACCATTATGTGCCTGAAATCGGCTTATATTTATTATCATTTTATTATATTTTACACTTTTTTAAAAATATACTTCATCTTGAGTGCCTTTTTTCAATAATGTTTTTTTTTTTTCATTTTAAATAGGTACTTCAGTAATATTCGTTTTTTGTGCATTAATCCCTCACTATTCATTTTAGGTATATTTGTTGTAGTTTTATTCACTTATCTATTTTGTTTTTATTATTATCATATTCTTTTAAGTTTGTGTTTTTTCTTCACTTGTAATTTTTGTGTGTGATTTTAAGAACTAGTTTATTCTTACTTTCGGTGCCTTTTCGTTTATCTTATTGCCGATTTGTTGTGTATTCCCTTATTTGTTGACTTTTTATGTATGTATATTCTTATCTGATTGTGGTTTTTTGGGGGGTATGTTCTTTCAAGGGCGTTTATAACTAAATATGCGTCGTTGTTTCTTTTTATGTTGTATTTGTCATTTGGTGTTTTCACTCATTCCAAGTAATGTAATTGCTTTTTTGTTATGTATTCTCATATTGGTTGATTTTTTTTTTAAATTCTGGACATCTTGTTAAATCATAGTTTGTATAATATTAAGCAATGGTCATTTATTAGCTACTTTTTGTGCCTTTCATACAGATATTTATTTAGTCATTGTCAGACTCTGTGATCTCCACATGCAATTAACAAACACCTAGGGCTTACCTGTACAGGTGAGCGGCCTGTAAAATATGTAGGATTATACCCCGAGGTTGTATCTACATCATATCCAAGTGATACGACCCAGACGTTCTTCAATTCGAAGTTATAGTATTTTTTCTGCAACCCTCCCTTAATATTCTATGTAGAAAATTACCCTCGATAG
The DNA here is from genome assembly GCA_002080025.1 of Modiolus philippinarum. Taxonomy (NCBI): domain Eukaryota; kingdom Metazoa; phylum Mollusca; class Bivalvia; order Mytilida; family Modiolidae; genus Modiolus; species Modiolus philippinarum. Next base: position 19,265 of record MJUU01015672.1, on the reverse strand, counting down.
CCGCTTATTTTTAATCAGGGGAGATAACTCCGGAAACTTGAAATGGGTCAATTGGGAAATTAAAATCATCACGCTTGTCATATAACTTTGATTTTATACGTTCATTTTTGTCAATATAGAACGGATGATCAAGGTACGAAGCTGAAGTAGGTGTATCAGTTGTTTCAAGCTCATTGGGATAGATCTGATGTAAATATTCCTTAAATTTAGGATTATTAAGAGAGAGTACATCGTCTATGAAGCGGAAGTTGAAATTAAAGAACTAAGCTAATTTTTTTTTCTGTTTTCTTTGTGTAAGTCCTTGTAATAACCTGTCCCCATACGAGTAAAGGAAAAGGTCAGCTAAAAGTGGCGCACAGTTAGTTCCCATAGCAATCCCTATTGTCTGTTGGAAAACATGACCTCAAAAATTCTAACATTTTGATTACATTAGCCTTCGTGTGCTTCTTATTTGAATCAGTGTGGCTCTTAACAAAACATGTTTGTTTTTCTCTACTACTGAAAAGGTGACCAACTCCATAAGCAAGATAAAATTTAAAAACTGAAACTGTGGACTCTCCGCTTCATGTTTCTTTTCCCAATTTTCTTTCAAACGTCTGCTCTCTATGGCGAAGTTTTCATAAGCCTCATTTATAAGTTTTTATAAACAACAATATTTCATATGGTGAATTTGACTTGTTTGATTAACAATCAAGACAATAGAACGAGCCAAAAAGGTTAAGCTATACAAGGCTCTGCTACACCAAAGTTTGCAAGAGCACTTATTCAACCACTTAACTGCTTAAGTGTGCAAATTTATTTTAATGCGACCAGCTCAGTTTGGAACATACTTAACATCAAAATAAATTTAACCTCACCGTTTCGTCGTGGCCAGTGCCATTGATTTTGTTTGGCCATTGCAAATATAGGCGCATCACCCGCAATCAAGGAAAGATATTTTTGTCCAGGGTGCAAAACAGACATAATGGCACTAATGTTTATTTATCAGATGTCTTATTTAGGCGACTGGGTTTGTCTAGTCTTGGAGAAACGAAAACAAGATTATATGCTAACTTCAATATACGGGCTACTACATTCAGATACATGGTTTTATAACTATGTTGCATTTACTGCATTGTCGCTTACTTAGATAATCGGATTGAATAATTGCAACGATTCAAATTACGACTGATGCAATGAAGTTGAAATTAAATAGGACTCAATTACCAAAGAACTTGGTTTCTCGTACTCTTAGACATATATCCACGGACGACACAAGGAATTCATTTGTAACCCCTTCCCCCATTGGGACACGAACCTCTTGCATACGAACTATTTTCTACTGGCTACTGTAGGCTCTTGTAATGCTCTACCTCAACATCTGAAATCTAGCAACTCCGTCGGCTTATTCAGTCTTATTTGAAGCCTTATAATTCAGAAAAAAATTATTGCACTACTACAAAAAAGTATATTTGGAAAAGGCTTGGTCAAATTCTGCATTCTAGACTTCACTTGCGTTGCAGCTTATTTAATCAATATCTATTCACAAAAAATATGGTTGAATCCCTGCTTTGCAATTACGGTGCCATTGAAACAACGGAATACTATTTATTACACTGTCCCCGCTATAGTACACTTAGACACCAATTTATTTCAGCATATTTTTGTGATACATCCATATCATGTGACCATTTACTTTTTTGATCATCCATAATCACTTATGAAAAGAACGATTCGATTTTTTTTGCAGTTCTTCATAATCATCTCTTAACGATTTAAGAGAAAATTTTTGACTGTCCTACAATAGGAAGACTCACAGTACATGTTGTACATTTTTTTAATGATCACATGACAATATGTAACAGATATATTCCTTTCTTTTCTCATTCAAAAACAATTTCAATGTATGGTTATTGTTGAGTATAATTTCTTCTTACATACGAAAAAAAAAATTAATCGTCTATGTTCTTTAGTCTTCAACTGTACTATGAAAATCTATTGTATATTTTATTACAAAGTCTATTTTCTGAGTAATTAGTAACTGTATTTCATGCAAAGAATGATTTGATGAAATACGTTTGTCGTACTTCCTAAATGCAAGGACAGTTTGACATTGAAAAAAGTCGGATGTATCTTGGAAATGAACTTGCTTAATATGTTTCGGTTTTTTCTGTAAATTTCTCTTTCCACACCTTTGTGTTCCGACGTCTGGTGCTGAAAAACTAGTTCCGTGAAATAATGTTGAAGTAGACATTGCAAATGGATTGTTATCAAAGATATTCATAGCGGTGGTGGTGAAAATTTTCTACCTTACAATTAAAGGACAAAGTAAACCTTCCTTATCGAATTTGGAGACAGACGCATCTCCTAAATGAGTACTGCACTCTTTCATAGGAAATGCTAATATAGTGATCATGAAGCATTTCAACAAGTACCCTTTTCCGATTTTTGTACAGGTTGACATTCCTATGAATTGAAGTGGTTTCTCAAGGACCTAAGAATACTCGGCGGTTTAAGCAACCTTACTGGTTGTACTGAAGCAGTCGTGTTATCGTTAGTTTTATTTTTGAAGCATCATGTAGGCAACTGTACAGGCAGAGATGCCAGTGAATCATTTAAAATGCATTTTATAATCAACAAGCTAATTTCAAAGTGTCTTTGCTTTGCTGTTTTTCCTGAAATTAGCGTATCCGAATTGTCCATTGCATGTTTTGCCGATGTTTAGTTTCAGGCCTAAAATATTTTATAAATTTGTTATATAATTATTGTCTTGGGATCTTTTTTACCAGTTTTTCTCCAAGGCTCGTCAAATTTATCCCTGGTGACTCCATTCCAGGTTTTACAAAAACGATGATTCAAAAGACTCAGAGGATCACCTGACGAAACCATCGGGCGTCAGAACCCATTCTTGACACGAACATACAGACAAAAGGTTCTGAAAAACAATTGCATGGGCCTCCTGCTCTCTAGCTGACAATTTCCTGACTCGTAAAATATGTCCTCTTCCTAATATAAAGGACTAGTAGCCAGAAACGACGGTAATATAGTCTCTGTGCAACTATGTCACCACCACTCAATCTGACCATCAATCTAATGTCAATCAAATTGCAAATTTCTAGCACACTCGTTTAATTTCATATTTTAATCTATTTTCGAAGAATAGTACGTTCCGACTTTGTGGCCCTTTCTTCAAACGAAAAAAAAACAAAACAAAACAAAAAAACTTTTTCTTTCAGAGACAATCTTTAACTTTTGTTGGTACATTATGAGCACATATATATGTGTAGCAGATCGTTTAAGCCGCTTTCAAGTAAATAATAAAATATCGAATTTAATGTTAATTTATGTTCTGCATATGAACATTTCGGCAACTTATGTCTCATCAGTGCAGATAAAACCAAAAATTTCGAAATCCATTAACAAAAAATCATGTTAAAGCTGATAGAGAACAAATAGCCAAAAGGGTGTAAATAGAAAAGCCAAAATTCAGCTAAGGATACAGCTATGCACGACGGAGACACTCCTTAGTTTAAAACATAATTTTGCAAAATTTAGATATTGAAAGTTTCAATACAATCGGGTCAGCACCGAAGTATTGACAACTGGGTTGGTGAATACCCTCGGGGACTAAGAGTCCACCAGCAGAGGCATCGGCCCAGTGGTAATAGATAATAAAAAACTGTTAATTTATGTTCTGCATATGCGCATTTCGACAACTTATGTCTCATCAGAAACTAAGAATTTGAAAGTCCATTAACCAAAAATCTTGTTAAAGCTGATTAAGAACAAATAACAGTTAATAATCAAGTAAATGCTGGGTATTTAGGGAGGCTTAGTGCCCATGAAAAGATTTAACCCTACCGGTGGCTTTTGCTAGTGCCGGGACCAAGTCCGGCTGTCCCGAGTTATTAACGTTGTTAACGTTTGTCTTTTGTCTTACTTTTCCTGGTAGATGGTGGTATGTATTTGTACTTTTGAGCCACTGATGATGTTATTGTTATCCACATTTATTTTCCCCGGTGCCTCCTCTTTGTCAACACAGTAATTTAGCCGATTTGGATCTAATTTAATTTGGCATTGAGAAATTGCATAATAAACTGGGATATTTCGTGAAAAAAATCATGTCAAATTATTTCACTGGTCATTTCATATGCAGAAAATAGATTAACAGTAACTTCGTTTTTTTGTTTTTTACATTGTCTTTCTGTGTCAAAAGATCTTCCTCTCAATCAATCAGACAGAAACAGCACTTAATTCATTCTATATATTAGTTGGATGACACTTGCACTGAATTTTACGAACTAAAGGAAATAGATATTTATATACTGACTCCTTATAATCAAGATAGCTGACTATACTAAAGACCGCGGTATTATTCTTTTTTTCGCTTTATATACAGTACGTCAAAAGTTAAGCATCACTTATTTTCAAAGTTTAAACAAGCAAACATGTTGAAAGCTACAGATATGAAATTTTGCATGATAAAAATTCTTAACATAAAGCATGTAATGGTACTTTCTAGCTTTTGAATACATAATTGATAATCCGACTTTTGCAACGAAAGAAAAAAACAATTCCTTCAGTATGATATTACCAGTTTCAACACTAACTACAATATGGAACATTTCGAGTTCAAATTTGCTACTAGATAATTTTTATGGGGTAAATATTGTACAAAATTCCATAATTGTTAATTTTAGGCTGCAATGGGTTTTTTAACGGATTTGGAACGCGTCCAAATTTAATCGAAGTAAGACAAAAATCATTCCAGAAGTTTCCGTGTTCCCAAAAAATGTTCAAAATACAAAAAATACCAAAGTTGCATAAAAATTGTAAATTTCGATATACTGTACACCTGTTTCAAGGAGTAACCTCTCATCAGCAGCATTATAATTAAAAGAAACATGGAAAGCCATAATCAAAAGTAGTCAAAATAGAAGTACTCATTTCCAAAAAATATCGAAATAGGAAGCCAAACCCAGTACCAAGGACATCTAACGAATGAAAATTTTTAACCAAAACTTACAGATAGTTATTCCCGCAATAATTGAAAATGATTTTTTCTGAGAATTAAAATCTTTGAAAAAATACCAAATTTACCGAAATCCGACCACAATATGGTCAAAAGAAGAAATTTGGTTTACCGCAAATCATTATGTGGACATTTCTATAGTCTTTGAATCCAATAAAGCCTAACCATTTTGGAATCAGAGAGGCATTGGGGCGTTGTTCTGAAATAACAACAAAAACTCAAATTTCAAAATTTTAAAGATTATTAAATATCTGACTCCAAATTTTTCAAATTCATCCCTGTCTTAAAAATGGCCTTAAAATTGACAGAACAATAATTTAAAGAAATTGTTTGTTTCCCATTTCGTCACATTAGTGCAAATCAATCTCTCAAAATGTCGTAAAATCGGATTATCTCCCCTGTATTCAAACATTACCTGGGATATCTACAACTGTCACCTAGAGCACAAATAGGAATGTTAATTGTTGTCTTACCTTTATATCAACAATAACAACAACAATCTTCAATCAGAATTCAGGTATTGAATTTAATTTATTTTTATGGTCAAAGCTATCACATTTTGTCATAAAATTGTGTTGTGCCTAATTTCATAACTTTTCACATAAAGGTAATGATGTGAAACATGATTAAATTCTGATACAAAATATCAAAATTATCTCATTCGTAGTGTTTTAACAAAGACCTCTTACCTGATTACAGCTTCAAAAATGACGAACGTGTAAAAAGTAAGGTGATGCCTAATTTTTGACAGACTGTATATTATCGAAAAAAATTTGAAATGCGGAATACGAGAAGGTTCATGATAAGTGTACCCTAACTCCAAGCCTGATCATTCATCCAATATAATGCAAATAGTTTGGGATTATGGCTTTTCATTTAATTTGATTTTAATACTGCTGTCGAATTGTTACTCCTTGAAACAAGTGTACAATATAACGAAATTTATTGTTTATTATGAAACTTGGGTACTGATTGTATTAAGTAAGGGGCGATCTGCATACCACCAGGGGACAAAATTTCCAGTTACCCTGAGCACATCGTGTATATTCAGGGGCGACTATTTCACTTATGCTACTTATAGAGCAGAGGAACACATAAATGTTAAGAGAAACTTTCTTTTCCATAATGTTATCTATGTTCTCATTCCATTTACCACATTTGCTCAATATGATACCACTTAAATGTTTATTTCTAGACGTGAATGGAATATCAATTAAAAAATAACTCCAATTATGGGGATATCAGCATTCGAAATGCGCAAAATTTCAGTTTTATATCGATTGAATTAAATCAACCGGTGAGACGATCAATTATCACATTCGATAAGATCACAATCTTTGACACTTTTTATTACTCTTTTAACATTACTTGTTTATTTACGGCAAATGGTCAACAAAGTGTTCGCAGCACGGAACCTAGTTGTATACATGCATAAGTATTTTTTCAATGGTGAATGAAAGGATATGGAGTAAATGTACATGAGACGAAGTCTCTACAAATACATAGTAAAACAAGCAAAGGAACAACGCTTTTATTGTTGTTCTTCATTTTGAAGTTACCATGAGGCTTTCAACAATGAGCTTTGCAAATACCTCACAGTAAATTCAAGAAGGCCCCTAGCACCAGTTTGAGCGGTATTCTTTGCTAATTGTCGAACAACGCTACACCCATGTATTTCCTGGTCATGGATGCGGGGTTGTCAAAAACATTAATTAAACTGGCACAGTGCTCTTACAATCACTGTCATCCGTTTCCCGACAAAGCACTAGTGTCTTAAGCTAGTGGACGATAACAACATATAGGCAAACACAGGGCACTCATCAAGTCGACTGTATGAAAACTTGGCATTATAAAACAACGGCAGTAGAATACCGAAGGAACAAAGGAGTGAAATTTACAAAAATCGTAGTCCAAACACACGGCATAAAACGAGAACATAGAAAACAATGACTTTAAGACACAAAAAAACAATGACGTTAGACAGGTACAAAGCACAGAAACAGAAATTACAACATTCAAAACAAAGGAACTCACAGTGTGAACTCCAGTAAAACTGAGAGTTATATCAGGTGCTCCGGAAGGGTAAGCTGCTCTGTTAAGAGCAACCGTCACAATGTGAGTGATTAAATCCGGGAAAATGTCAAAGTCGGCAGTCAAATTCGGGAAGACGTGAATCTAGCTGAAAATGTCCACTTTCATTTGGGATACTGACACGTCATACCTTTCAATGATGTTATGGTGACGGCCATAGAATTTCTTGAGGGATAAAATTAACATAGAATGAACAAATCCCTGACTAAGCAGTTTTGGGACAGTGTTTTTTGCTCTGTTAAAAAAATCACTGTACAAACTACACGCTCGACAGTAAAGAATCAACGGTGAAATGTACACTCAATAGGCTGGAGAGGTAGGTAAATTGCTGCTAAGAAAGGGAAAGTATAAAATATTGAGATGAGGGCATTTTTAACAGGTGGTCAGAATTATATTTCGAAATTACAAAAATAAATTCCAAAATTTGAAAGTATTATAGTATATCCATACGAGAAATTCTCTCACGAACTAGTACACCATAACTGAAATATAAAGAGAGCATACATCTCTCGTGTTTCCATGTTTATTTCTTAATGACACTTTGCCGTCAATTTTAAGTATTTACAATTATATTGGATTAGTGTTTCTTTTCGTGGTATAATGGTACGAGCATTGAAAAAGATGAGGAAAAAAAAGAGTTCGGAAAGGGCTCAAGGTTTCATGATATTTGAAAAAAAAAACAATCAGCTTAACAAATGATTAGGTATATAATAAAAATATAATATGTGTGGTCTCGGTAGCGTAATGGTTTGATATTCGGAAATCGACGTCAGATCTTCACTTTGTTATTCAGCGAGCGATTGTATTACCCTCAACTGCAATGATCACCTAGAAACCTCGCAGCATTTTTTTAAAACTGAAACCTGATGTTCTGTCTAAAAGCTTTTCAATCTGCTTGTGAGCAGAGAAAGTGGGTGTTAACAAACTGCACAAGTGAGGACAAGTAGGACAGTATCTGAACTAGGAGACCTGAAATAACTATAGCCTCGCAGCAAGTACTGTGGAACAAGAACAAATATAAGCAATTAACAAGTAAGAATTTAAAAAAAAATACATGAAAGAGAGTAACCGCGGATGGTTTTTAGCGTAGAAAAGTATATTTTAATACTTATTATGCGAAAAGTAAAATAGTAAAATGCTCACAACAATCTTAATTTTGGTACATGCTGAAGCGCCTGTTGATGCAGTGAAGATATTCTGTTGTCGTTAAGATACCTGAAATACAAGATTGAATGCTCAACTAAGGAGAGGCAAACAATAGTTACGTCAAAAACTCGAATCATTTTGTTTTCTCTTGTCTTAAAGTTGATATGAAAACGAAAAGTATTGGGGTAGATGTAAAGGAGATATAGTTAAAGTATATCGTCCAACCTAACTCCAAGCTTACTTGGAAACTGTTCTTAGTTAACTGAAAGTAAACTTGGATCACCCGTAGATCTATTTCTAGAAAGGAACTTAAATGATAACAAGTAAACTTAGAAAAGCTCGACGACATGTTCTGAAATGATCGTGGTGGGGGCTATCCCTGTGATGCCTTTTTTGATGTCTTTTAAGACTGACGATTCGGTTCTTAATTAATTAATCGAATACAAAAATTGTCCTATTGTCAAGTCATATGTATCAAGCTAAATTACAGGGTGTTTCACCATTGCAGGCATTGAGAATGCATAAAATGTCCCATTTTGTCATATGTATCAATCAAATTACAGGAAGTGCCATTATCCTGAATGTATCGAATACAATAATTTTCTCTTTTGTCATTTAATTTTATAAAATTACAAAAGGTTTTATTCTCTGAAGCATGTCAAGCATTGGTATTACATCGAATATAGAAAATATTCCTTTTGACATATGTTTTAGTCACATTACTTGAAGTTTCATGCTTGCGGGGATCATTACTATATCTATTGCAGAAAAAAAACAACTTTTTTTGCCATACATCTTTTGTCAACTTTCAGGAAGTTTCATTATTTGGAGCGTAAATGTTATATCAGTTTATATAAATATTACAATATTACTAATCGACGAAAAAAAAAATAAAAAATAAAAAAGATAGAAAAAAAAAGAAAAAAAAAACCAAACAAACCAAAAAACAAAAAAAAACAAAAAAAAACAAAAACAAAAACAAAAAACAAAAAACAAAAAACGATGCACAGATTTTGTTGAAAATAATTTTTTACTGTGTATCGTTTAATTGGTTTAGAAAACAACGACAGTAGTATACCCAAGGAACAAAGAAGTGAATTTTACAAAAATCAAAATCCAAAGATATGGCCAAAACGAGAACACAGAAAACAATAACGTTAGACAGATACAGAACACAGATATAGAAAACACAATGCTCGAAAACAAGGCACTCACAATGTGAACTCCAGTTAAACCGAGAGAGGCATCAGGTGCTCTTGAAGGGTAAGCATGCCCTGCTCATTTTTCAGCATCCTTCACACTGTAAGTGAGTCAATCTAGGAAAATGTAAAAATCGGTAGTCAAATCTGGGAAGACGTGAATCAAGCTGAAAATTTCCGCTTTCATTTGGGATACTGGCACGTCATATTTTTCAATGATGTTATGGTGACGGCCGTAGAATTTCTTGATGGATGAAATTAACAATGGTTGAACAAATTCCTGGCTAAGCAGCTTTTGAGACAGTGTTTTTGCTCTGTTAATAAGAATCACTGTACAAACTACACGCTCGACAGTTACGAATCAGCTATGAAATATAAACTTCATAGGCTGTAGAGGTAGGTATATTGCTGCCAATAAAGGGAAAGTTAGAAGTTAGAAGTATATATTTATTTAACAATAAAGACAGCATGTATTACTTAACACAATACATTGATGAAGTATTAAAACAAAGCAAAAACTTATATCAAAGTCTCTCCTTTATTATATCGGTTGCAGAGATAGTCTCTTTTGCTATCTTTTTTATTCATATTACAGATGGTATCAATATTAAATTGATTGCACAGAATTTCCGTTTTGAGATATATTTTAGTCAAATGGAAGGAAGTTTTGTGATTGGGAACATCGATACCATATCGACTGCAGAAAATGTCCCCTTTGGCGTATGCTTTAAGTCAAAATACAGGAAGTTTAAAAATTGTGGTCATTGAAATCATATGACATAAAGAAAATGTTACTTTTACCATATGTTTATATTCAAATTACAGGAAGTTTTAAGATTCAGGGCATCGATATTTATGCAATACAGAAAATGCCCCTTTTGTCGACTGATTTAAGTCAAAATACAGGAAGTTAAATGATTTCGAGCATTCATATTATTTCGAAAACAGAAATTGCCCCTATTGATACATGTTGTAGTCAAATAAATGAAATTGTCATAAATTGCAGGCTTTGATATATATTGATTCCAGAAAATGTTACTTTTGCACTGTCTTTTAAGTCAAATTACAGGAATATGCATGATTGCGTAGGTAGATATTATGTTGATTGCAGAAAATGTCCCCTTTCCATATGTTTTTTAGTAAAATTACAGGAAGATCATGATTGCGGTCATGGATATTTTGCAGAAGATGTCTCTTTTTCCATAGGGTTTAATCAAATTAAATGGTTGCAGGTATCTATAGAATATCGAATACAGAAATTTTCCTTTCTTCCACTTATGGAGTTACTTTGATTGCGAGCATCAATATTATATATGGAATGTAGAAGTGTATAATTTTCCCATTGAGTTTTGGTCAAATAACAGGACGTTGTAAGGATGAATATTATGTGGACAAAATGTCAGTTTTCCCATATGTACTGGTCAAATTACTTGAAGTTTCATAATTGCAGGGATTGATATAAAGTGTTGACTGGCACCTCCAATTTATAGGAAAATGGTATTGAATGAAACCCTATGATGTTAGCTTTTCACATAATCCAAATAAGAGATATTTTATAATGAATATGTTCTAAAAGGCAATGAATCTTACCGATAGCCTTTTAAAATATTGACAAATATTTAAGATTTTTCTTGAAATCATGTAATTTCAATGGTCTACATAACCCCGTATGCATCTAATTTCCATATTATTCAAAGCTTGTTAGTCTTTCAATGTTCTGCTGTGTATAAAAACATGTTAACATGTTATTTAAATGATCAACTATCATTTTCAAGAAGACCGAGGAAACATATCTTTTAATACTTTTGTTTTTGTCTCAAGGTTTGTCATTATTTTGCTTCGATTTACATGTTTTTGTCATCTTTCCATGACTTGTTCAAATTCAGGAAAAGTGGTCATAAAATGAAATAACATAAAATTTTCTTTATCAAAAGTACAAAATACAATATCTAAGTAAATTAAACTTCATTACACTATACAACTTACCTCTACCCCTTTTAATCTTTTTTTCAAAATTGTCAATTTTTTTGTCTGTTGTCGCATGAAAAAATTATAGCACAAAAATGGATGTTGTATATAATAATGTTTCATGACTCATATCACAATTTGGAATTTTAACACCGATTCGTCGACATAAACTCAATCTTTGCCCGAATTTGTTAAAAAATGATTTTTTAGCATTTAAGATTTAATCGTTTTATATGTCATATCTTGAGAATATTTCTGCAGGTATGCCAATTATTCCTAGTCGTGCATTAGTTATCTTAAAATACTGTTTAAAAACAAAAACTGTTTAATAAATAACTAAATACCGAAGTCACTATGAATGTGACATGAAAATAAAAAAAATTGTACTCAAACAATATAATGCCTTAAAATCCCAAAAGTTAGGCTGTCTCTATATTAAGTAAATTATGTTTTACTTTCCTGCCAAAAGATGCACTAGATATATCGTAAAATACAATTTGAATGCAAAATTATGGGCTGATATTCGTGAATTTCTGCATTTTAGAATTTACAAAGTTTTATGTACAATCCTTGAAGTCTGAACCGTATACCTGCCAGATCTCTGTTAAAAAGTTTGTCAGGCTGGTCTGCGGCTCATCCAATTTGGCATCGAGCGAGTAACACACTCAAAGGTCTCACTGAAATACTGTGGATGCACTTATTTTCGTGGGTTCCAATTTTCGTGGTTTTGCTAAAATTCATTCATTCCTGGGTTCTTAAATTCATGGTTTCAGACTTTCGCCATTGAAAGGTTATGGGAATTTTGTATTTCGTTGGGTTTTTAATTTCGTGGTTAGAGTCAACCACGAAATCCACGAAAATTGGCTCCCCACGAATAATAGTGCATTCACAGTAACTTAATTTATCATAGCTCATAGTAAGTTCAAGAAGACACCTAGCACCGGTTTGAGAGGAGTTCATTGCTTGATGTCGAACAAAGTTTCCTCCATGTATCTCTCCTTTTGTTTATAAATGAATAACAAAATACCGAAGTTACTGTGAATTTATATTCTGCATATGCGCATTTCGACAACTTACGTCTCATCAGTGCAGATCAAACCAAAACATTTGGAAATCCAATGACCGAAGGATTATCAACAATCATAGGAATAAATTGCAAAAATATCTAACAATCGCTGTCATCGGTTGCCTGACGAAAAAACTTACAGAAAAACATTACGACAAATTAAAAACGAAGGAAGAAAACTTGGCATAATAAAATCATACTATGTTAGCGCTATGAAAAGTAAGTCAGACTAACATTTGGAAACTACAAAATTAATATGCCAAAATTTAAAGGTATTTTACTATATTCTCAACAGCAATTCTATCAAGAACAATAAATAGTCTAATTAGAATCAAACGGAGTCACAATTGTCCTTAGATTGTGGCTTCACAAAATTTTATCTGGCAGGTCCATACCTCATCCCAGATGGCAGCATAGTTTAACATTGAATTCTTAGGATAAGGTATTCAAATATGTTCTCAGAATCTACTCGTTTAATTAGAACCAAACAAAGTAAAGTGGTCCCTTTCAAAAAATGCATTATGTTCTGATATAGCTAAAATATTGCTCACTAAACTTAAAACTCTAAACTAATCAATCAACCAAAACGGCACATGACAGGCCCGTTAATCATCCCAGACTGCCCTCAGCTGGGAACACAGTTTTTAACTGGATATTTTGAAAACATATTCAAAATTTTCTCGGAAACTACCATATAAGAACAAACTTAGTTACAGTGGATCTTTTATGATTACTTCTACAAAGTACTCAATAGGTCCAGATTTCATCAAAATTGATCGCCAATGGGGAATATAGTTTAGCATTGGACCCTATGAGAAACCCATTCAAAGATTCTCCTCTCAGAAACTGTTTGTCTTATAAAAGGTATCCTACAGTTGCGTAACTCATTCAAAGTGGCCGACATAATTATCCCCGCACTTTCGAAGAAAGTTCGGGGATAATGTTATACCCTCCGTCTGTCCGTCCGTCCGTCCGTCCGTCTGTACGTCCGTCCGTCCGTCCGTCCGTCTGTACGTCCGTCCGTCCGTCCGTCACACTTTTCTTGTGACTCAAACTCCTCCTGCATTTTTGGATTTAGGGATTTAATTTTGTTGTAGAATTGTTGCATATAGTCCGCAGATGCGCAATAAGCTTTCGGATTTTCGATATTGGTTTTGGTGCAAACAAGAGGCCCCATGATGTCAATTTTTACACATGTGGCATGTGACACAAACTCCTCCTACATTTATGGATTTAGGGATTTAATTTTGTTATAGAATTGTTGCATATAGTCTGTAGATGCGCAATAAGCTTTCGTATTTTTGATATTGGTCTTGGTGCAAACAAGAGGCCCCATGATGTCAATTTTAACAAAGACCCAAAGATGTGGATTAGACACATGTGGCATGTGACGCAAACTCCTCCTACATTTTTGGATTTAGGGATCAAATCTTCATGCAGAATTGTTGCATATAGTCTATAGATTTGCAATGGAATTTTGGTTCCGGTTCCAACTTTGGTAAATTTCCTGAAAATGTCAAAGACACATATTTTTTTTTAAATTTTGGCATATTATCTTATATTCTGACAATTGTTTGGTAAAAAACAAAATTCTGATAACTGAGGATACAGAAAGGCGGTTCCAATTTTGGTAAATTTCCTGAAAGTCTCAAAGACCACTTATTTTTTGGAATTCTACCTAGCAACCATACTTAAAATGTTTGTGTAGTTTAGGACTAACATTTTCATGAATTGGATTTCAAAAATATTTGATTCCAATTTTGGTAAATTTCCTGAAAGTCTTCAAGACTACTTATTTTTTGGAATTCTACCTAACAACCATACTTAAAATGCTTGTGTAGCTTAGCACGAACGTTTTCATCAATTGGATTTCAAAAATATTTGATTCCAATTTTGGTAAATTTCCTGAAAGTCTCAAAGACCACTTATTTTTTGGAATTCTACCTAGCAACCATACTTTAAATGTTTGTGTAGCTTAGGATGATTATTTTCATCAACTGATTTCAAAAATATTTGATTCCAATTTTGGTAAATTTCCTGAAAGTCTCAAAGACCTCTTATTTTTTGGAATTCTACTTAGCAACCATACTTAAAATGTTTGTGTATTTTAGGATGAACATTTTCATCAATTGGATTTCAAAAATATTTGATTCCAATTTTGGTAAATTTCCTGAAAGTCTCAAAGACCACTTATTTTTTGGAATTCTACCTAGCACCCATACTTAAAATGTTTGTGTAGTTTAGGACGAACATTTTCATAAATTGGATTTCAAAAATATTTGATTCCAATCTTGGTAAATTTCCTGAAAGTCTCAAAGACCACTTATTTTTTTGGAATTCTACTTAGCAACCATATATCCTAGAATTCTTTTAGTAATAATAATGACTATCAATAGGTAGATTAAAAAAATATGCCAAAGGTGTATAACAACTGTTTTCTGTGCCAAACAGGGAGTGCGGGGATAGCTGTCGTTTCCGACAACATCTAGTTTAAAGTTTGACATTGGTGACGTATTCTTCTTGAAAGCTCATAGTCCAATTTAAATAAACCTTTGTTACAGTGGTCCTGTGATATTTCCGTCCAAAAATGTATCCAAAAGGTCCGCATCTCATCCAAAATAACCACCATTCGGAATACGGATATACATTGGACTCTATGGAAAACTCATTCAAAGAATTACTCAAAAACTACTCGTCCAATTAAAACCAAACTTAGCTACATTGGCCTTAGATGATCCATTCGAAAATGGTACGGACTGCTATCTGAGGCATTAACACTACAGGGAACCTTGCTAGTGAAGCTGTAACAGTAAGGTACGAATGTAACAGCAATATAAGTGCAATAAAAGAAATTTGTTGTTGTTTAAAAAAAAATGGTAAGGACTAGTTTAACATTCGACCCATAGAAACAAATTGTTCACTTGGAACCAAACTTAGATGCAAAGTTCGTCTGAAGATTCTTTCCAAAAAATCTGGCAATATCTTATTAGATTATCTTTAGCAAGAAACATAATTTAGCATTGGACCCTATGAAACATTCAAAGTAAGTGGGAACTGAACCGTCAGTCTGAAAAGAAAAATCCAAGGACAATGGCAACGTCGGAATAACAAAGAAACGAAGACATAACATGTGCACGGCACAGAAAAGAAAATGAAAACACACACATATACAAAAATGAACAACACGGACCCAATAAAAACCATGGGTGAGATCAGGTGCACCGGTAAAGTAAGCTTCTCCTGCTTCTTATAAGACACCCGCCGTGTTGAACATGTCAACTCCGGTAGAGGAAAAACAAACTTTAGTGGCAAAGAGAAAGATCTGTTGTCATCTGGGAAACAGATATCTCATAGCGGTCCACAAGATCGTGATGTCGACCGTAAAACTTCTGTAGTGATGACCTCAAATTATGGGCAGCATACCCTTGCTTAAGTAGCCTATTTGTAGGCAACCGAGCTCTATCAAGGTAGTCACTGTATCGACCACAGGTCCTTGAGTAGCGAATGAGTTGGGAGATGTAAACTCCGTATGCTGGTGCTTTTGGAATGTTGCTACAAAGAAAGGGGAAGTTGACTATTGGAAAAGCGAAGTCATCGCGTTTGTCATATAGCCTAGTTTGTAGTGTACCTTTTTGTCAATTTCAAGATGAAGGTCAAGGAACAAGGCTGATGTGGAAGTATCTGTAGTATCCTTAATTTCTAGCTCTTTTGGATAGATAAGATGAAGACAATCACTAAAGCGAGGATTGTTTAGTGATATAATATCATCTATATAACGGAAGCTGAAATTAAAGGACTGGGCCAGTTTTTTATCTTTATTTTGAAGAAGCCCTTCGATGAATTCAGTTTCATTTGAATGGAGAAATAGATTTAGGTAAAAGAGGTGCACAGTTTGTACCCATTGGAATTCCGACAGTCTGTTGAAAAACAAGTCTTCCAAAGTGGACAAATATATTGTCGATCAGAAACTCTAACATTTTAATCACTTCTTCCTCTGTATATTTTTTCTGTGATTCTGAGTCGTATTTCACAAAGTATGCTTGTTCTCTGCCTATAACAATGTACTTATATCTTCGTTCGCCGTTCTTGCGGGAGAAACATCTATGAATTATATCTTTCAGCCGTGATTTCAGTTGTTCATGGGGAATTGTAGTATAAAGCGTGGAAAAGTCAAAGTTTTAATGCTGTTACAGTGTGATAATGATCTCGATTTTAAGATGTCAAGCAGATCCTTAGAGTTTTTTAATATCCACATTTCATTTACACCGCTTCTTGAAAAGCTTGTATCACAATATTTCTGAAGGCCCTCTTCTACGGCTGTCAAGATGGATGTTAATAGCTTAGAAATAGGTTTTGTAGAACAGTTAGTAGATCCAGCGATGTACCGTTGTTTGTATGGGCATTTGTGAAATTTTGGTACCCAGTACAAGGAGGGGAGATCAGTGTCTTCATCTTTGGTTGGGTTGAAATCGCAAAGGAAAGCAAAATAGATCTATGGTTCTGCAAAGATCTATCAGAAACTAATTTTCAAATTGAAATAAACTTTACTTAAAGTGGTCCTTATATGAGGTGGTTCCTTTCAAAACAAAAATTCGGCACGTCTGTACCTCATCGATGTAGGCCGATTAAAAGGTCTTCTTCCCAAAGACTACTTAGTCTAATAAGAATCAATCTTAATAACAATAGTAATAAGGTGGTTCCATTAAAAAAAAACCATCAGGCAAATCTGTATGTCATCAAAGATGACCACTAACGGTGTACACACTTAAACTTTGGAACCAATTAAAAGATTTTTTACTCTAAAAATACTAATCAAATCGAGACCCAACAATTTCTGGCATTCCCCTGAAAAATTTATGTCGTGGAATAATTTGGTAATGGGTTTATTAAAAGTTATTTTAGTAACTGCAACACATCCAAATATATTTACCTCATATAGAGTTATTTGTTAGGTCCTATTTGTAACCTGTATTCAATTAGCTCTGTAAAGAGTTCATCTTAAGTCAATGCATACATATTTTCGATGCTGTCCACATACAAGGTTTGGTAGCCATAATCTGGTTAAACCCTACATGTAACTCTTGCAAATGCCCGTACCATGTCCGGCTATCCCGAGTTCCTATCGTTGCTACGGCCGTCTTTGGTATTTTTCATGTGTCTTGGTGTAATATGGCTAACTATTGTAAACTTCGGCAATTGTAGGTCTTTCCTTTTATCTCATTTCATTAAAGATAAAGATTTGTATTTTACTTTCTTAGAGACAAGTTAAGAATTTATTTAACAGAAAGTTGATCAGTTAACTTTCAGTTTAATATCATAATGAATATAAACCCTTTGTTTTTGAAAGACTAAATAATTTACAATTCTAAACCTCGATATACTAGTATACAAAGAACTCACAAAGTCGTCATGTTGTATAATCCCTCTAAACTTCCAGACCCAATATAAGTCAGCTGATTATTCATGAAATATCTGTAAATATAATATTCATAAATAAATTTGTAACATTGGTTTTAACTTTTTTATTATTCGACTTCGTGTTGAATTGTTTTTATGTTTAGATATTCACCTTATGTTGTTTACTTTCTGTGTAATTATTGTTCTCATCTTCAGTTATCTTTTGATATTGTGTAAGCCAATTTTTTTTTTATTTCCATTCTAACCCTTCAATATTAAAAGTTGGATGCTAGTTGTGCGTCCACATCATGGACTAAAGCTTATATAAAAGAAAAAGATAGTAAAAGTGTCAAATTTCTTGGTTTTACTGTGAATATGTAGAGACTTTGTTAAATCATGTTGGATATGAATTGCACTGTTTTTTTTTCTGATCTTGGAATATCCCTTTTACGTTATTTTTGCGCTGGAATTCCTTTGCAGATGTATTGGTGAAGAATATGTCTCATGTGCATTTTCTCATTATCCTTTCATTGCAATTTTATTCATACGAAAAAGGTGAAGAGGAAATTATATTACGGTATAATTAAGTAATAATTAATAAAATGATTAAGATAGTATTGATAATTAACAAGTTAATCATCACATCGACAACAAAACAACACATAAAACACAAAACAAAAGCCACACAAAATAAAAGAAGCACAAAAAAACACAAAAAAAAAACAAACCAACTAAGGTACAAAACGAACAAAAAAAAAAATGAAAAATAAACAAAAAAAGTAAGACAAGAACAAGGACAAAAACATAAGGAAAATTATGTCTTTTTTTTAATTTTCATCCGTATCTTACAATTTTCTGATATATCTATTTTTAATATGCCAGATTGTTTTCTGACTGATAGGATTTTATCTTTACATCATTACAAATTCAAATCAACAAAAAAACTTCAAATATTCCAATTTTTTTCATGTCAGGAAAACGGAAAGATATGAATATTTAATGATATGAATATTTAATGAGCTTGGTCCAGGATTGGGATAATACCCGCCAACGTCGCCAACGTTCGCCAATGCCGCCAACATTTTTCGAACAGCCCTTTCGCTAATGTCGCCAACATCGCCAACATAGTTCGAACTCAACCCCTGTCGCCAACGTCGCCAACGCCGCCAACATTGTTCGAACACAACCCCTGTCGCCAACGTCGCCAACATTGTTCGAACACAACCCCTGTCGTCAATGCCGCCAACATTGTTCGAACACAACCCCATAATTAGCTCTTTTATGGTATAAAAAGCAAAATAAATATATAATGTGAGAAAAATCATAAATATTGTATTACAAAGACTTATAATAGAGGAAAGTAACCCATTTTTTTAGATGATTTCCA
>MJUU01015671.1:51535-61593 GCA_002080025.1 Modiolus philippinarum | reverse complement strand
TTTTTTTTGTTGAAAAATTGAGTTTTCTGATGAAAAAAGGGAATTTTGAGAAATATGTATTACATAGGTTATAAGGGGAATCCCTGCCCAAATTTTCTTTGGAAAGGGATCTGAAATTGGGTGTAATGGACAAAAAAGCACTTGTTTGTCATGGAAACAAAACCATAAACATATTTTTGTCTTACCCGCGAAGAAAGGCGCGGAAAGCGAGACATATGCGTACAAAGTATGCCGGCGACGGCGGCGGCAACGGCGGCGGCGGCGGCGGCGTAAACTTTCATGTTAAGTTTTTGTGATTAGGTCATTTTCTCAGTAACTACAAATGGTAGGTCAATGATATTTGGTATATAGGTTGGTCTTGGGTAGTACATGACAGTCTGCTATATGGTTTTTGTCTTTGACCTCAATTTCACGGTCCAGTGATCATGTTAAGTTTCCCAGTATCTTTTAATGTAAGGTCAATAATATTTGGTATTTGGGTTTGTCTTAAATGGAACATGACATCCTGCTGTTTGGCTTTAAGCCCTTGACCTCATTTTCACGGTATAATGAACATGTTTGGTTTATAGTATCTATCAGTGGTCACTGATATTTTTTTTTGGTGATTCATGACAGTCTGCTCTATTGCCTTTGTCACTTACCCTAATTTCACAGTCTAGCGAATATGTTTTATTTTCTGATTAAGTCAGTTTGAGAATTCACATCAATTTTGCGACCATGAAGGGACGGGCGAGACATCAATTTGGGTCCACACTTGTTTGTAGAAAAATTGAGTTTTCTGATGAAAAAAAGGAATTTTGAGAAATCTGTATTACATAGGTTATAAGGGGAACCCCTGCCCAAATTTATTTTGGAAAGAGGTCTGAAATTGGGTTTAATGGACAAAAGAGCATTTGGTTGACATAAAAGCAAAACCAGAAACTAATTTTTTGTTGAAAAATCAGATTTTTTTTTATAAAAAGAAGGAATTTTGAGAAATATGTATAACAAAGGTTATTAGGGGAACCCCTGCCCAAATTTTCTTTGGAAAGAGGTCTGAAATTTGGTTTAATGGATATAAGAGCATTTGGTTGCCATGGAAACAAAACCAGAAATTTAATTTTTTTTGAAGAATAAGGTTTTCTGATAAAAAAGAAAATTTTGAGAAATCTGTATTACATAGGTTATAAGGGGAACTCCTGTCCAAATTTTCTTTGAAAAGAGGTCTGAAATTGGGTTTAATGGACAAAAGAGCATTTGGCTGACATGGAAGCAAAACAATAAACTTATTTTTTTGTTGAAAAAATCAGATTTTTTTTTTAAAAAAGAAGGAATTTGAGAAATATGTATTACAAACCTTATTAGGGGAACCCCTGCCCAATTTGTTTTTGGAAAGGGTCTGAAATTGGATGTAATGCACAAAAGAGCACTTGTTTGCCATGGAAACAAAACCATAAATGTATTTTTTTGTAGAAAAATTGAGTTTTCTGATAAAAAATAAGGATTTTGAGAAATATGTAGTATGTATGTTATAAGGGGAACTCCTGCCCAAATTTTTTTCTTCAGGGAGTCTCGTAATGCATTGAAATGTGATATGGGAGTTCGTTTGGGAGGCTTTTGTGTTTCGCTTGCGAACACAGTTATCACTTGTTATTATTCTTCTTTCTTTCTTCTCGTCCGGATAAACTTGTCCAGAGTAGATATTAGAGACCTTTTAACCTAGAGCTTTGAAACTTTGTAGCATGTAAGCCCTATATATCTAGTTGTGCATCATCTAAAAAATTTTTAGATTGGGGTCCATTAAGGATACATTTGGGGGCTCAAATAGGGGTGGGGTCCTCCATGTTAACCCTATGGGAAAATGAAATTTTGAATTTTTTTCATCATTTTTTCACTGTATCTTGAAAACTAGTGACTGTAACTCCATGAAACTTCATAGGAAAGATGCTTGTCATGTAAGAAAGGGTTCCATAGGATTAGAAATTTCAAAATTAGAACCGTTGCCATGAAAATCATTAAAAAAAGTGAAATTTTGAGAAAACACATTTATTATTGATAATTGTATTTTCATTACAGCTATATGTATTATTTAGGTTATAAGGGGAACCCCTGCCCAAATTTTTTTTTTGAAACAAGGTATGAAATTCATTGTTATGGATAATGGAGCCTTTGGTTGCCATGGAAACCAAGCCAAAAAGCTATAATTTATAAGGTTAGTACTGTTGCCATGAAAACCATACAAAAAATTGACATTTTTAGAAAACACGTTTATTATTGATGATTGTATTTTCATTACAGCTGTATTAATTAGGTTATAAGGGGAACCCCTGCCCAATTTTTTTTTAAACAAGGTATGAAATTCATTGTTATGGTTATTGAGTATTTGGTTGCCATGGAAACCAAGTCAAAAAGCTATAATTTTGAGAAAAACGTGTTTCTGCTGTGTGTTATGTTTTGATTTCAACTATATGTATAAAGTAAATTATAAGGGGAAACCCTGCTCAAATTTTTTTTGAAAGGGGGTTTTAAAATGCCCAGGAATCTAATATGAGAGTTCGTTTGGGAGCTTTTTGTTTCTCGCTTGCGAACACAGTTATAACTTGTTATTCTTTCTTTCTTCCAATGATTTTGTCCGCCCATTTTCTCAAAGATGCCTGGACAGAATTCATTCATACTTGGCAGAAAGTTGCACAACCATGAGAAGATGTGCATGCACCAGCAGAATTTTTCAAAATGGCCGCCATTTTTTTTAAGATGGCAGACATTTTACGTTAAAAAATTGATGATTTAATATCTCAGGAACTGTTTTGCGGAAATTGATCATATTTTGTATAAATGTTTAATAAGATGAGAGGAAGAAATTTATACGAATTTTTTTTTTCAAAATGGCTGCCATTTCTAAGATGGCTGCAAATATGCGTAAAAATATTTCAAATTTTCTTCAATATCTCAGGAACAACTTTGAAGAAATTGATCATATTTTGTATAAATGTTCAGTAAGATGAGAGGAAGGAATTTATGCGAACATAAAATTCAAAATGGCTGCCATTTCCAAGATGGCCGCCAAAATGCGTAACAATTTTCAAGTTAATCCGATTTCAACGAAAATTGATATCTAGGTAGAATTTGACGCTGCGAACAAGGTGGAATCATCAAATTAGCTGTCGGGGACGACATCAGCTATTGCTTGCAATTGCAAATCTAGTTATCATTCCGGTTTCTTTATTATTTTACTTCCGATAATTTTGTCCAAAGCTTTACTCAGAGATGCCTGAACAGAATCACAGTTGAAACACCATGTGAAGTTATGCATGACGGTGAAAATTTTTTCAAAATGGCCGCAATTTCCAAGATGGCCGCAATTTTACGTCAAAATTTCAATGTTGTCAGATTTTCTTGTGCTTGCACCGTTTCTTATTAAGTCACCCAAACGAAGTTTAGTGACTTATTGTTTTTACTCTGTTTCTTATTATATTATTATTCCTCAATGGATTTTTCGAACTTTGTCCAAACATTATCTCACAGATGGGTATTCCAAACTTAATGAAACATGGCATCAAAGTGGACAACCACCCAAAGATGTGCAAGAAGGTCTTTGAATTTCCAAAATGACCACGGTCATTTGGTCACTTTGAACTTTAACTTCAAATCTTGTGATTGGAATATCTCGAAAACTGTAAATGATAGCTGATTAATTGTTATGACAAAAATGTTCATTAGGTCATGACGGACCTTTGTTACATTTGGACCGAAATTCTGTGATGTACCGTTCAAGAGTTATGCCCTTGAAAGTTTCGTCACCTCTTTTAGCATGTTTTTTCTCGAAAACGGTAAGAGATAGAAGCCTGAAACCTTTCCATTCAATTTAGGTGAATGTGTTTCATTTAAAATGCCAAGGTCAAAGGTCATTGGTCACTTTGAACTTTGACCCTAGACCTTGTTTTTGTAATAACTCATAAACCGTAATAGATAGCTGATAACATGTAATGGCAAAAATGTATGTCTTCTTAAGATCTACGTCTGTTACATAGGGTCCAAAATTATCGGACCAACCGTTTTCGGTTTATGGACCGAAAACCGATTTTGATGTCCGAATTGTGTTTTTTTTTGCTTATAGCTCAAATACCATTGAAGATACTAAAGGACATTCAACGTACAAAATGTTCACGAAGTCTGGATCTTCAAAATAAGGTCAAGGTCAAAGGTCAAGGTCACAGCCCTAAAGCTTTTTTTCACGTTAAAGTGTCAATAAATGTACATATTAAGCTTTGAATGTTGGTTTCATCAATGAATCAATAATGAAACCTTTATGGCGTTGCTATCTGTACATATACTTATGAAATGTTAACCTGTTTGTACTACTAACACTGATAGACGAAAAGATAATGAGTATATGACACTAGCTTTTACATAAGGAATAGAAACAAATATTTCAGAACACATAATTACAGTCATTGGTGATAAATATACAAAACAGCATTTTTTCAAAAACAATTTGGTATTGAATCTGGTTTGGGTGACTTGTGTTTGCATGCAAACATATCATCACTCGTTATCATTATTTTTCCGCCTCTAAAAATCATCTTGTCCAACCAAATTCTCAGAGACCACTTGTCCAATCACAATCAAACTTCACAGGAAGGTAGATCACCACCCAAAGATGTGCACTTGGGTGTTGAAATTTTCAAAATGACCATCCTCATTGGTCACTCTGAACTTTGACCCCAAATCTTATTATCGGATTATCTCAGAAACTGTAACAGATAGCTAATACAATGTAATGACAAAAATGTTAGTTAGGTCATGCCCGACATTTTTTACATATAGACCGAAACTCTGTGGTCAACCGTTTAGGAGCTATGCCCCTTTAAAATTTCATCATATCTTTTAAGTATGTTTTTCTCGAAAACGGTAAGAGATAGAAACCTGAAACCTTTCCGATTCATCTTAGGTGATATGTGTTACATTTAAAAAAATGCCAAGGTCAAAGGTCATTGGTCACTTTGAATTTTGACCCTTGATCTTGTCATTGGATTAAGTCATAAACTATAATAGATAGCTGATAACATGTAATGGCAAAAATTTGTATCTTGTTAAGATCTACATTTGTTACATTGGGTCCAAAATTATTGAACCAACCATTTTGAGCCTATGGACCAAAAACCGATTTTTGACGTCTTATTTCGGGTTTTTTGCTTATAGCTCAAATACCATTGAAGATATAAAGAAACATTCAATACAAAAAATGTTGAGGAAGATGTGACCTTCAAAACGAGCTCAAGGTCAAAAGTTAAATTTCACATAAAAGTCTCAGTAAATGTACATATTAAGACTAAACTGTTGATCAATGATGAGAATATTATGACGCAACTACTGCGAAAGACCTAGAAATTGTCTTTGAACAATTGACGTAATAGTTTTCTCAAAAATGGGTGGTCAAAATTCAATGAAACTGATATGTATTTCAATGTAATTTAAAATTTTGATATAATTACACACAATAGAGGAAGTGCCTTACTTCATGATATATAAATAGAAATGATTTTTCTGATGCAACCACAAAGTGCGTACAAATTAATAAAAAATACTGATATCACTGATAAACAGAATCATGATGAGTTTTAAGTCCTTTAAAATTCTTAAATCGAGGACGCATTGTTCTTTCAAAGAACATTAAAGAATTAAGTCTGGTTGGGCGACTTCTGTGTTTGCTTGTAAACACATCATCACTTGTTATTATTATTTTTCCGCCTCAAAAATCATCTTGTCCAACCAAATTCTCAGAGATCACTTGTCCAATCATAATCAAACTTCACAGGTAGATAGATCACCACCCAACAATGTGAACTTGGGTGTTGAAATTTTCCAAATGACCACCATCATTGGTCACTTTAACTTTGACCTCAAATCTTATTACTGGATTAACTCGGAAACTGTAACAGATAGCTAATACAATGTAACGACAAAAATGTTACTTAGGTCATGACCGACATTTGTTACATTTAATCAAAACTCTATGGTCAACCGTTCAGGAGTTATACCCCTTGAAAATTTCATCATATCTTTTAAGTGTGTTTTTCTCGAAAACGGTAAGAGATAGAAACCTGAAACCTTTTCCATTTATCTTAGGTGATATGTGTTACATTTAAAAATGCCAAGGTCAATGGTCATTGGTCACTTTGAACTTTGACCCTTGATGTTGTCATTGGATTATCTCATAAACTATAATAGATAGCTGATAACATGTAATTGCAAAAATGTGTATCTTGTTAAGATCTACATTTGTTACATGGGTCTAAAATTATTGAACCAACCGTTTGGGCCTATGGACCAAATCCCGATTTTTGATGTCTGATTTCGGGTTTTGCTTATAGCTCAAATACCATTGAAGATACAAAGAGACATTCATACAAAAAATGTTAAGGAAGATGTGACCTTCAAAAGGAGGTCAAGGTCAAAGTTCAAGGTCATGGCCAAAACTTTTATTTCACATAAAAGTATCAATAAATGTACATATTGAGCCTAAATTGTTGATCAATGATGAGAATATTATGACGCAACTGCCGGGAAAGACCTAGAAATGTTTTTGAACAATAGACGTAATGGTTTTCTCAAAAATGGGTGGTCAAAATTCAATGAAACTGATATGTATTTCAATGTAATGTAAAATTTTGATTTAATTACACACGACAGAGGAAGTGCCTTACTTCATAATATATAAATAGAAATGATTTTTCTGATGCAACAACAAAGTGCGTACAAGTTAATATAAAATACTGATATCACTGATAGAAAAATCATGATGAGTTTTAAATCCTTAAATCGAGGACGCATTGTTCTTTCAAAGAACATTAAAGAATTAATTCTGGTTGGGCGACTTCTGTGTTTGCTGGCAAACACATTATCACTTGTTATTATTGTTTCTTCTCTATTATTATTTTACTTCCCAGAATTTTGTCCACCTGTCTTCACATAGTTTGCCTGAACCGAATCACTTGATACTTGGCACACACCTGAACCACAATGTGAAGTTTTGCATGACGGGAAAAAAATTTTCAAAATGGACGCCATTTCCAAGATGGCTGCCATTTACGTCAAAATTTCAACTTTGTCGGATTTCAACGAAAATTGATTTCTGGGTAGATTTTGACGCTGCGAATAAGATGGAACCATCGAATTGGCTGTCGGGGGCGACATCGGCTATTGCTTGCAATTGCAAATCTGATCTGGTTTTATTTTCTTATCTTTTTTGGAAGTTCAATTTTTGAAGTTTATTAGTGCGAACTATTGAAAAATTCTGATGGATTTTGTTTAGTCCCCGAACCACCTTAGAATATAACACCTTTGTACTTTGTGAAACCAGTGCACATAATAACAGCATCTGCAAGTATCAAAATCTCATTTCCAAGCACCGTGTCTCAATTTTTTATGGGGATAATCTCAAATCCCAAATCCATGCGCAATTTTCGATATTTCCAGGTTTTATCCATTTAAACAGGGCTATATTTTTTCATATTACTTTTAGACACAGTAATTCCTATTTTTAGCTGTGTTATATTTATTGGTTCTTATACGAATCCATATGTAAGGTTAGGGATATTTTCCACAAGTGTGTGAAATTCCGTCAAAGAAGAGCCAGTAAAAAGCAATGAAACACAAATGCAAACCCTTCTTTCAAAAACAAATTTGTCATTTTCTTGAAAAATACGAACATGAATCTCTCTTTTGCTTAATTTGATCTATATGACCAACTTCTTGAAATTATAATTTGAGTTTTAAACTTAATCATAATTCAATAAAATAATAATAAAAACTCAATAAAATAAAAATGATAACATAAAACGCCTACATTGGCTAAAATACATCTGCATTCCGCAATGTACCAAGGAACTGCACAAGAAAAAAACAAATAAAACACAAACACACACACACCAAAAAAGAAACACAAAAGTTAACAACGATACGACATCGGGACAGTCGGACTCGGTACCAAACGTTAAAGTAAAACTTGATTTAGCTTATTGAAATCGGTGAGGTAAAAAGAACACTTTATCTAAACAAAAGAGCGACAGAAACATTCTAGTGAATAGTACCTCCCAAAGTTTTATGAGTAGCTCATGGATGTTTGCTTTTTCACAATGCAAAATACTATATTCAAATATCCTTATATACATTATTATATTGACTTCCAACCCCCCTGCCCCAACCAATCGTCAATATCAACATCCGCTTACCCAAATAACGAAAAGTAGTTTGTTTTGCTGCATGAGGCTAGATCATTAAAGCTGCTTTTCAGTAAATTGGTCTGACTAAACCAGTTCATACTGTTGGTTTTTGCTCCATTGAATGTCATCCACACCACTCTTCTCTTGGACTTGTACAATTCAACTTTTACCTAAAATAAAAAGAAATAAGGCAGTTTTAGTCATTTTGATGGAATTCACCATTTCGATATTTTTTTCTTACCCGTCCAGATGACAAATTTAAAGAAGTAGTTAAAAGAAAATAAACAAAATTTATCATTGGAAAATATGCCAAATGTATAGCAAGTATCATGTAATTAACACAAAATATGTTTTGCGAAACAGGTCTGAAGGTCAAACAAAGGACATGTGAGCTGTGAAAAATTTAAAATCTAAAACACAACGTAAAGTTTAACACATAACAAAATAAAAAAGAGCAGAAATACTGAAAAATCGACCAACATATTGTGGATCGTAAAGAATGAAGTAGTAGATTAAAAATATAATACGCCTAACAAATCTTTGACATTGTTTGTACACTAGTGGCAACAGACTAACCCATGAAAGTCATACAGCATCGAGACTTGCTAGTCATTGCATGGCTGTTTAACGTTTAAACCCCTAAGTTCTAAATAATATAATCTTTGATCCAACGTACGTCTGTGGTCCCAGCCTCCGTGTCTCCATGGTTCCATTTCCTGGCACTTTGGCGTAATTAGGTCTGCCTTCTCTCGTCTTTTGAACATTTTTCTTCGTATTTCAGCCCGGTAGCCCCTAGCTGAATGCCATAAGACCAAAACGTTGGGCATCTAACCATTCTTTCACCCTTCTTTCATTTTTTTGTTTTGTTTTAAACTATCCTTCCTACTATTTTAAGGAGTCGCAATGATAATATTCGCCATTTTGGTCCATTTTTTTTATTCATTAGGTTCCTTCAAAAATAAACTGACAAGCATGTTTGGATACCCAGTAACTAATTATTGTCATGAATGGTGCAAACAAGAAAGTGCAGACAAACATGCCCTAAATTTGTTTAAAGATACAATTATTACCAAGGTTACCAACAGAATAAATTTTTATAAAAATAATCATATCAAGTCACCTCCTAAGCTGTCTGTAAATAGAAGCAAGTCAAAATTAAAGGATCTTGGTAAAAAATATGTGTTTGTACCTATTGAAAAGGCTTCCAACAATTTGAAAAAGAAAGGAAATGGGGTAAATGCCAAGGAGACAACATCCCATATCGAGGTTAAAACGACCCAAAACAAAGCATTTAGGGGTCACCGTACGGTCTTCAACACAGTGAGGAACCTCACACTATATAGCAATGTTGCTATCTCATGAAAGAAATACTTTATCGAAGTCAAACAAAACGAACTGGACACTTTCAAACGTACCAATTTGGAAGAAAATTTGGAAGAAAACACGTTAACCAAACAACATTATAAGGATACAGAAGTGCTTAAAGTTCCGACTAAAGATAACACCTTGTCTACCATGTACTGGGTTCCTAAGCTTCACATAAATCCTTTCAAGCAAAGTTTTATTTCGGCATCAAATCAGTTGTAGAGTAAATACAATATACTTCATATATAGCCAATCACCATATATATGTGTGACCTGTTCTATAGCTGTCGGTGTCGACGTATATTTGTTCCGCCTAACAGAAGTTCCTTTGGGAGAAATATTATAAAAAATGACATTATATTTCTTCTTTTAAGAATATCTGTTAACGTTTATTCTGTTACGAACAAATGCGTTTCTGTTTACCTTTCAAACTGTTTGTAGTTTAATGAAATGCGGAGAACTTTTCTCAACACCCTAGGAATATCCATA
>MJUU01015671.1:24633-49120 GCA_002080025.1 Modiolus philippinarum | reverse complement strand
CCCCCCCCCTCCTGCTTTGAAAAAAAATGCAGTCAGCTGAATGGAAGCAAACTTGATGATGGTATCTCATTTCAGTACAAGACCCGCCTTGGTGTTATCGACAAGCTAATGAATGTAAACGTTACATTTTTTCTTACAAACAATTTGTTGAAACTTTTTCAATGAATATCCGAAAGCTAAGATTGCTTGCAGTTCATTGTATTAAATAAAATTGGGTTAGATACTATTTTCATACTATTTAATGTTAATTGAGTAAATCTGCAAAGTTTGATTAAAATCTATTGCACAATTTAGGAGAAATTCACTAAATGATGAGATACCATATGCAGTATCGCAAACTGAAATTTCTTTCTTGTACCATGAGCTTATCGACAAATATTAAATGAATTAATTTCCAACAATCGTCCAAAATGCACCGTCATTAAGTCAAAAGACATTGTTAAACACATATATATGGCATGGCGTTCTTTTATATATTAGACCTATGTTGTCAATAACTGTTTTCCAATGCCAAGCCCCCAACCCACCTCCAAATATGCAAAACTTGTCGTGTGTTGGTAGGTGCTTAACCTAAAATAGTATGACTTTAATTTTTAAATTTCTGTGGTATTTGAAATAATTGGCATTGTGCTATATCTTTCTAGCTGAAATCATCCTGTACTGTATGTACACTGAATGTGATGTATGTCAACATGGAAAATAAACTTTTCTGCCATTCTGCTGTGGACTTTTATTGTTTTCCCGTTTTCGAAATAGTTGCATAACACTTAATTGCTAGCCCTAATTGGATAATATAAAGCTCTTTAGGACAGATTTAGCTAACAAATGTACATTTTGACCAAACCTTAGTATTTTATGTCAAAATCTAATTTTGTACATTTTTATTTATAGGCATCATACCAAAACGGATTTTTCCTATTTGTGTTTGATTAATTGGCCATTTTTGGAGTATCGTAATACATTTTACTGTCATTACTTGTTTCCTAAGTAATTAGATAAGAAATAATCTTCCACAGAAAATGTGATGGCTACTTTCATTAAAATATGAGAATGTTCTCCACAAGAAGTAATCCAAGGGTCAAATCATGTTTATCCCAAGAACTGGTCATGTCGTTGTTTTTCTTCCAAAAACAATATTAAAACCTCCAGGAATAAAAGCATGATGTTTCTCTGAACCTTAAATCTGCAGCTTTCAAACTGTTTTTAGTTTAATGTAATGGAATGTAGAGAACTATTTCTCAACACCATAGGAATATGTATACTCCATGAAATGTTGATCTAATTGATTGATTGATTGATATGGGGTTTAACGTCACTTTCAGCAGTATTTCAGCTATCTCATGACGGTCAGTTTTAATGGTGGAGGAATCCGGAGTGCCCGGAGAGAACCACCCACCTTGGGCAGGTAACTGACACACCTTATCACTTTCGATTGTAAGTCGAGTGCACCCTTTTTTGTAATGTACAAAGTAGGGCGCGAACTCACACCGCAGTGGTGATAGACTACAGTGGTTGTATAGGTAGTAGAACTACCTTAACCACTCGGCCACCCAGGTCCAGGAACTATTTGAAATATTTCTTGTTTTGGTGGTGTGTTTCCTAAACTTACATAAAAAGTAAGATGACAATATAAATAAGACAGAGTAAGAACGTTTGTGTAGCTGTAGTGCGTGGAGAAGAACGAAATAAGAATATGAAATAAGATTAAAATCTAAAAAATATATGTACAAAAAAGAAAAGAACTAAATTTTCGGAGATAACCCCCTCTTGCGAGAGTGAAAAGAAAACAGGTGCATCGCCGTGGACCGAGACACGTGTCACTAATGTCGTCTCCAACTAAAACCCTGTAATTTGGACATCATAACATGACAAAAACAGAGAGAAAAAGACGACGTTAGGTGTATATGCAGAAACTACAAAATCAATTGATATATAACCAAAAACAAACAACCAATGGCTAGTAGACATAAAAACAATATCTAGTCTACGGCATTCTGTTTAACATTGATTCCTCTGGGACGTACTGTACCGAGGCGATGGATGATTCGCTGTTCAAGCACAAGTCTATTAATACGACCTCCCTCCACTTCAGTTAGAACTGTAGATTATGTTGACTGTGTCCAGGAAGACAAAAATGATTGCCGACTGGGTGTTCTAGTTAATTTTTAACAGAACGTGCAAATCGATCACCCAATCTGCAACATATAGTGTTGAATACAGCTTACAGATAATCACGTACAATACATTTTCTGTATCACAGGTTAAACCATTAAAAATTGTAGATACATTGTCTGAATCGCGGACTTCGCTCTTTTCCAATACAAAAGTAACCAGTAACGCATCTGTCTCTTTTGCATTCTCTTGTTTCCCGATAGTCAGCAATAACTCTGCTTGGTTTGAGTGCTCACGGAGGGGAAGGAAACACTTCAATCATCAGGGGATCATTCCGGACTATTTGCTTAAATCTATTTAGCAAAATGTTTCTGATGGCGACGTTATGGGGATGGAAATTCAGAACCAGAGAGACGCTGTCATGGTCTCTCTTGGGTTTGGGAACAAGAGCCCGTTTTCTGTTTTTGCAGGAAACAGAGTCAGAAGCCCGGTCAGTAATGGTTTTCGAGTAGCCACGGTTAACGAAAAAAAGATGACATGAGGCTACACTGCTGCTTAAAGTCATTGTCATCACTGCATAGACGCCAACTTCACAAAACTGAGATTTATGTATAGCTTCTATGCAAGACTTAGGATGACAAGATGTATTGTTCAAATAGCAGTGTGTATCAGTGGGTTT
This sequence comes from Modiolus philippinarum, assembly GCA_002080025.1. Lineage (NCBI taxonomy): Eukaryota > Metazoa > Mollusca > Bivalvia > Mytilida > Modiolidae > Modiolus > Modiolus philippinarum. The sequence continues at coordinate 46,329 of MJUU01015671.1, read as the reverse complement.
GTAGACTATCGCAGTTTCGATTTTGTCTTCAGATACCCTGCAGGTTATTTCCAAAAAGGACAGTTCCGACCCACTCACCGAAAAAGAGTACTTGGTTGCCGGATGGTAAGACGACACAAAGTCAATAAAAGAAAAGAGATCCCTCTCACTGTCAGTTGACGTCCCAAGGACGTCGGCAATGTATCTTTTGTACAGATTAGATTACACAAAACTGAAATGTATGGATTACACAAAACTGAAATGTATGTTTCACTTACTTGTTTTATATTTGCTGCACTCTAGTAGTCAATTATTCGACTTCTAAGGTGGCGGGATCTGTCGACCTTCTTGAACAGTGTCGGAAGTTCGTTACACAGTTTCAGATTTCTCCATGCATCATACACAGACTTTCCATTACCAAAATAAGCCACAAAAACAGGAAACCATACTGAAGTAGACAAAATATGTCGTCATAGATGTGCCCTTCATAAACACGATGGTCTGTTAGTCACCCAGGCTATTCGTTGCTGACCTCACTGTCTTATATTAAACATTATTTAAATATCTTAGAGCCATAAGCTTAATCAAGAACAAAACAAGTGAAATAGTAAAACAAGTGTGTAAAAAGAACTAAGGCAAACACAAAATCTACCATCATTATTGGCATTCTTTCTCAATATGTTGTAAACCAATCGAGTTCCGTACATCTTCTCTCTTGAATTATAACAGAGAGACAAATATGTTCGTTTTACGTTGCATAATTTCGGTAGTTCAAAATTGAGATCTTGGAATCACCACAGGTAACTTACCGAAAGACTTCACACTTTCAACAACGAAAAAAGACACCAAAACTTTGACAAGAAATGAAATCGCCATTGTTACTTTTCATACGAAAACTGCTACTTTTGCTGAAACAAACTGCAAAGATTTTTCACCGTTTTCCTGGGAACATGTGTTACATGGTGTAAGTAATCTGAGAGTATGTTATATCGTGCAACGTTAAAAACGCAATGTATGTAAATATTTTTTTACTTCATCGAAATATGAATCTTTCTCTATTTTGTAAATTTTACGTATCAATATTTTAGTCATCATGATAAAAATAACGTAGAAAATTTGGATAGATAAAATGAACGACACTTTCCCATTACACTGTTAAGGATACTTACTATTTCTGTATATCTCCTAAAAAGTAAAGGAGAAATTATTTTGCACAAGGGAATAACCTCAGACTTTTTTTTATAGTAACAAAATTTCATTTTTACTGTACAAATACCCCTACAAGTGTGAAAAATTGTACTTTTATAAGTATTTAGCGTATAACTGAAAAAAATGAAAAGAAAATGAAGAACGCAATCACGTTTTCTAGCAATTGACTCGATGACTGCCCTTTGGTTGTTTATATGTTGCGATTGTCTTCTACTAGTCTTTTGTCGGGCAAGAAATGACAGCTTTTGTAAGAACACTTTGTCAGTTATTTTCATGTTTGTTCACGAACAAAAGCAAGGATACATGTATGTAGCGTTGTTAGACATCTATCAATGCATTCCGCCCAAACCGGTGCTAGGGGCCGTCTTGAACTTACGAAAAGGTATGAGCAAAGCTCATTATTAAAGGCCTCATAGTTTCCTCAAGATACAACACAGCAATAAATGCTTTGCTAACTCCCCAAACGTAGTTTGGGGAGACTTATTGTTTTTACTCAGCTGTTTCTATTTCTCTCTTCTTCGCCACTGAAATTGTCCGGCAATATTGGTCCTATCTTTACGAAACTTCACAGGATGATGGATACTAATCCTGCAGGGTGCACCTGGGTCTAAAAATTTTCAAAATGGTTGACGTTGCCACAGAAACGAAAAAAACGCGGTAAAAATTAAAGTGCTCCAAATTGAACGAAACTTCACAGGAAGCATGTATACAAATTGTAGAAAACATTTTCGGGCAAAAAAGTTCAAAATGGCCACCGTTGCCATGGAAACGAAAAAAGCGGGAAGATTAAAAGTGCTCCAAATTGAACAAAACTTCACAGGTAGCATGTAAACGAACAGTAGAACACATTTTTGGGTCAAAAAATTTAAAATGACCGCCGTTGCCATGAAAACAGAAAAAAAGGCGGGAAAATTAAAAGTGCTCCAAATTGGATGAAACTGTACACAAAGGATGTTCAGAAACTGTAGACCACAATTTAATACCAAAACATTTCAAAATGACTACCGTTGCCATGGATACAGAGAAAAGGCGGAAAAATTCAAAATACTCAAAATTGGATGAAATTTCACAGATGGGTTGTCTGGATTGTGCCAAACTAAAAAAACCGTCTCCTGTGTCTATGGGAGGTTTAGGAGAATTTTGTGTTGTATCCAAACACAGGAACCCTAGATTTTTGTTGGTTTTATGTATTTGTAGAGACTTTGTCTCATGTAAATTTACTACATATTTTTTCAATGTTTACCTAATATAATTTTTGATTCTCATAATGTTTTACCAACATTTTCTTCATTTGTCACTATTATGTTATATGTATGATTGGTATAATTCTAATAATGTTTCAGCAAAAACTTCAATCAGCACAAACATATTGTTAGTTTCATTGAAAAACATAAAAACAATGAGACTCGTATTTCGTTTTAAATAATGGTTAGTATTCAAGTAAATATACCGTTATGGCCTTGATTTTTTTGGTTGATCAATCATTATCAATGGATCGATGCCTCTTCTTGTGAACAGCTGCGGGTTATCACCAGTCGAGTAGTCAAATACTTTGGCAATGATCCAAAAGCTGATAGTTTTGAAAAGTTGCACTACTCAAAGTTTAGAAATATGATAAACATAAGAAGTATCTACTTCTTGCAAATTTATGTTAGATTTTAAGTTCTTTTAGTTTTTTCACTCTCCTATCTTTGAAACTGATTTCGATTTCAGGTTTTTAAAATGTTATGATCTTATCTGCACTGAAGATATATGTTTTACAGTTTCATCGAAAATATTATTTTGTGATTGGTTGTATTAGAGAAACTAGGAGATTTAACAAGGGCGTTTTAGGATTCTAATACTCTCTAATTCTCACAGTTAACATAGATGATGTTCTATCTTTAAACAGATTTCCTTCATCTCGTCCACGCAAATGATACAAAACCAACTCTTCATACTGGGACCTTTATCCTTATATTGAGAATTAGGCCACTTAAAATCCAACTTTTACTACAAATGTAATTATTTTGGCTTTCAAATGTAAACTTTCCGTCTTTGAGTAGTAATATACCTACGACATGATATGGAGTAAATGAACATTAGACCACAACATGTCTAGAATACGGAGTCTACCTTTCCCAGCGTGTCAAGTACATGGGCAAATGGATACTGAAGCAAACGGCAGTAATAACAACACTGCTGAACATAATTGTCAAGAGCCACATTTCATGAGGCAAAAAGACAAATCAAATAGAAACAACCGGAAAAATTGTCGACCTCAATGGTCCTGACTTGGTACAGGCATTTCAAAAGAAATTGTTGGTAAAACCGGTTTTATGGCGCGCCAAAACCTCCCCTTCCATTGCGGTAGTGTCCGGTAAAAACTCAACAGCAATTTTATTAAGGTCGTAGACAGTTAAATATGGTTTCTACAACGAGCACTAAGTTGATTATGAAATTTCTCACATCGAGTTAAATAAATTTTGCAAATGTTTGAAAACGAGGCTTGCCGAGTTATTAAACATTTGAAAACTTATTTAACAAGACGTGAGAAATTTCATAATCAACTTGGTTCTCGTTGAAGAAATAAAAAATCTATCCTTTCAAGTCGTTGATTATAATAGTTCTACTGTCAAAAGGGTTAAAATTTAAAAGTTCGAGCTTTATCGAGAACTTTTATGTTTAACCCTTGAGACAGTAGAACTATGATAATCAACGACTTGCAAATGATAGATTTTATTTCTCTAATTCTAAAATTATTGACATTTTCATGTGTTTTAGTTTCTACCCTGTCGTGGGCCTCTACAATCAATACTGCCGCGTCACCGGATATGAAATTTACATTGCATGGAAATCAGCAAAAGCAAATCAATCATATGTGATTTGAGATAAATAAACAATGTATACTTTGAATAAATACTTTTTACATTGGTTTATACTCGAAATAAATTTATTTAAGGTATATTTTGCTATTTGAAGAAAAGTTAGTGACCTTTTCAATACCCAATGAAACCATATTTAACTGTCTACGACCTTCCAATAGAAATTTCTTTTAAAGAAAAAAACTAAACATCAAACTGGATACTGAAATTTAGAATCTATGCAGGAATTGAAAAATCATCTAAATACTCGAGCACAAATAATTTCTTTTGAAATGCCTGTCAGGACCATTGCGGTTGACAATTTTCCGGTGGTTTGTACCGAAGCGTATTGATGCCACAGAAAGAAAGAAAATATCTCGTAATAATGAGATAATATATCCTAATTATGAGAAAATAATCACATACTTATGAGATTATAAGTCATAATTACCTCATAATTATTGGATATTATCGCATAATTACGAGATATTTTTTTTACTTAATTTGGCATTAATACGCTTTTGTAGGTTTTCAACTATTGAGTCTTTTCGTCTCATGGATTACGGCTCTTGACAACTCTGTTCGGTTATTTTGTCATTACCCCTATTGTACTCAAGTATTCAGCCTTCAGGCGAGTTCTCTAGTATCTTATCATAATCAAAATATTTTTATCTCATAATTTTTTTATAATCTTTAATTTTTGTTTTTCGTTTCCCTTGCCTTTTCATTTAAAATATCTTTTATCTATAAGACAATTTTGTTTTGGAGTGGAATAGTTTTTGATTTGAAAAGGACGCTGTATAAGGTTTGCATGAACCACCATTTTTGAAATGTTATTCTTTTTGGTTCTAACGGCGTTCTTTACTTTCCCCTATCTTATAAATATAAAAAAAAACCAATTCTGAAACTAATATCTCTAAAACATAAACCTTGTAGCTAAAATAACTTTAACATGATTTTTTTTCTCTCTTCAAATTATTCAAACAAATTATTCTCATATATTTCTTTTTCAAAAAGAAAGGCACTGACATTTAAATAAGAAAATGCATAGAATATTACCATATATATCTGTATTGTATATTTAATCTATATTTTTAATTGCGTTGACGAAATGCCAATCTTTTAACTTTTAGCTTTAACATCTCATTTTTTTCTCTTCTCGGGAATGCCGTTAAATCACGTGGTCGACTAGCCAGTACCCGCTTGATTTATTTCACATTTTACAAAATCTTAAGGGGGTAGACCTGGGGTATGAGGAGATAACTCTGTTCTTCACTTTTTTATTACTTAAACAAACTAATAGAATCATTACAATAGGTATCATCAACATTTTTGAATTGTAAAATTTTTTCACATAGCAAATAAATATTCATTTTGTCATGGAAACAACCACCCAACATCCAGTTATCTATTGAATGCATTTTACTCTACATTTTTGAAATACTATCCGACGATAATGAAAATATGTAAAAGTGGGATTTTTTGCAAGGGAGGTAATTTATAGCACAGATTCAGTAATTTTATTGATTTTTACCCACTTTATTCTAAATTGAGAAAAAATGGGACGGTAGAATTTTCTAAAAATTTAATATATCTTACATATACTAGTTTTCTTTCTATTCTCAGTTTTTTGTGAAAATTAAACGACAGAATTTTTTACAAGAACTGTTTAAAAGTGATCAAATTAAAATCAAATAAAAATTAAATCAGAGCCAAATTTATACACCATAATCAAGTCCTGAACGGACCAAAATAATATGAGGAAACAGGGTATCTTTGATTACCACTAGACATAAAATGGGACGGTAGAAATTGTTGAAAATTGCTTTAAGTCAACATAAACATGTGTAGTTTTAATACTGAAAATATTAAGAAAATTAAGCGAGCGGAAAATTTTAAGCCTACCCAGGTCTACCCCCTTAATTACATGTTGATAAATTGATGGTTACGTTTTAACAAAAAGAGAAATCCTTGGTAGGTCGGGCCTTAATGTAACCAATCATTTGGAACAAATATGGAAATTGCCTACTTGTACAGTCATTGTTGCTTGTGATATAGATGTCATATTATCGGTAATTTGTCTTAGCTTTCTTTGATATCGTGAGCATTTTTTTCAGTATTTGCAACTGCTCAAATACAAAAACATATGGCAAAATGTACGTCAGGCCACGCCTGCGTGGTCAGTCAGTGCCTCGATTGTACATTGTATTACAAAATAATTAAAATCTACAAACACATTGATCGTGCCATTTATTTTACTAACTAATCAATAGTAAACTTCACTTGAAAATTGAATTTTTTTCAAAATTATGAAAGTAAGTGAGAACCGAACCGTCAATCAAAAAAACGAACAATCCATGGACAAAGAAACAAGGACACCACTTGAGTACGGGACAAAAAAGAAAAATGAAGACACACATACAGATGAACAACACAGACCCAATAAAAAACCAATGGTTGAGATCAGGTGTACCGGTAGAGTAAGCATCTCCTGCTTCTTATAAGACACCCGCCGTGTTGAACATGTCAACTCCGGTAGTAAAGTCGAATCCGATAGAGAAAAAACAAACTTAAGTTGTAGAGGGAAAAATCTGTTGTCATCTGGGAAACAGATATCCCATAGCGATCCACAAGATCGTGATGTCGACCGTAAAACTTCTGTAGTGATGACTTTTTGAAGTTTTTTGTAACGTACCCTTGCTCAAGTAGTCTATTTGTAAGCAACTGAGCTCTATCAAGTAAGTCACTGTAACGACCACAAGCCCTTGAGTAGCTAATGAGTTGTGAGATGTAAACTCCACATGCTGGTGCTTTTGGAATGTTGCTACAAAGAAATTGGAAAAGTGACGTCATCGCGTTTGTCATACAGGCTGGTTTGTAATGTACCTCTGTTGTCAATTTCAAGATAAAGGTCAAGGAACGAAGCCGACGTGGAAGTAACTGTAGTATCCTTAATTTCAAGAGCTCTTTTAGATAAATAAGATAAAGAAAATCACCAAAGCGAGGGTTGTTTAATGATGGAATATCATCTATATAACGGAAGCTGAAATTAAAAGGACTGGGCCAGTTTTTTGTCTTTATTTGAAGAAGCCCTTCAATGAATTCATCCTCATAAGAGTGGAGAAACAGCTCGGCTAAACGAAGTGCACAGTTTGTTATTAGGATTCCAATGGTCTGTTGAAAAACAAGTCCTCCAAACTGGACAAATATATTGTCGATCAAAAACTCTAACATTTTTATCACTTCTTCCTCTGTGTATTTTTTCTGTGATTCTGAGTCGTATTTCTCAAAGTATGCTTGTTCTCTGCCTATGACATTCGTTCGCCGTTCCTATGGGAGGAACATCTATGAATTATATCTTTCAGCCGAGATTTCAGTTGTTCATGAGAAATGGTAGTATAAAGTGTGGAGAAGTCAAATGTTTTAATGCAAGAATGATCTAGATTTCAGGATGTCAAGCAGATCTTTAGAGTTTTTTAATATCCACATTTCATTTACACCACTTTTTGAAAAGCTAGTATCACAGTATTTTTGAAGGCCCTCTTTTACGGCTGTCAAGATGGAGGTTAAAAGCTTAGAAAGAGGTTTTGTGGAACATTTTGCAGATCCAGCGATGTACCGTTGTTTGTATGGGCATTTGTGTAACTTTGGTACCCAGTACAAGGAAGGGAGATCGGTGTCTTCATCTTTGGTCGAAATTCCAAAGGAAAGCATAACAGATTTATGGATCTGTAATATCTCCTCCTTAGACAGAGTAGTGAAAATTATGAAATAGTAAAAGATAATTTTTTCATATACTTCAATTATTGTCTCCAATAAAAACTCGCCCACAGGTTGGCTCGTCCATTATTGTCAAGTCATGTCTACTAATACATGATTTAACAAAGCAATAGAACATCGCTTTTAGTGTTCTTCGTCTTAAATTAACAATTAAAGGATATGGAGTAAATGCACAGTTTAACCCAACGACAATTTTTGCGCCTGTCCCAAGTCAGGAATATGTTGGTCACTGGCTTGTCCTTGCCTTCTTATAAAATTTTAGTCTCTTGATATTTGGGTTATTGAATGTGGTTTGTTATTCACTGTTTTACCTTTTTGGGGCCATTTAGGGCTTGCTATATGGTGTGAGGTTCCTCACTATGTCGAAGGCCGTACGGTGACCCCTAGGTGCTTTGTTTTGGGTCGTTTTAAACCTGGATATGGGATGTTGTCTCCTTGACATTTACCCCATTTCCTTTTTTTCTCATATGAGACAAAGTCTCTACAAATATATGATAATGCCAAGCAATGTAACAGCACTTTTATTTTGAAAATCATCTTGAAGTGACTATGACGCCTTCGACAATGAGCTTGATGATTCACTGATCATTGAAAAAAAGGGGGGGGGGTAGTATGAGGTTTACCCTTAGGTTTAAGTTTTTTTTTCTGTGAAGGATGTATGCTATTATCACGTAAATTTGTATATTATACAGATTAGGGTATAATGAAACAAAAATCACCAAAAAAATTATCCCAGCCTCCAACTCCATGCTTCACTGATCATGGAGAAAAGGGGGTATTTTTTGGTTTACCAGTAGGTTTAATTCTTTTTCTTGTGAAGGATGTATTCTATTATCCTGAAAATTTGTATAAATACACATAAGGGCATAATTAAACAACAATTATAATGAAAATGTATCCTCGCTACCAACTTCATGCTTCCTTGATCTTGGAAAAAGGGGGTAGTATGAAGTTTACTCTTAGGTTGAAATTTTTATTTCTGTGAAGGATATATGTCATTATCATGAAACTTTATATAAATACACATAAGGGTATAATTTTAAATCATAATAAAAATTTACCCTTACTACCACTGACCATGGAAAAAAAGAGGGGTAGTATGATGTTTACCCTTAGCTTAAAGTTTTTTTCTGTGAAGGATGTATGCTATTATCACATCAATACACACAAAGGAATGATAAAACAAATATCATAATAGAAATTTATCCATACTACCAATATCATGATTAACTGATCATGGGAAAAAAGAGGTTATTATGATATTTGTCCTCAGGTTTAAGTTTCTTTTCTGTGACGGATGTATGCTATATCATGAAACTGCATATAAATACATATTAGGATATAAATAATAAAAAAACCATAACAAATATTAACCCATGCAACCAACTTAACTTTATGCCTTACTGGCCAAGAAATATAACACTGCTCAAAATAAGTGTGAGGGGGGTGATTGTGTCTGTTAGACACATATTCTATGTAATAATGAAATCACCATATGGCCTTCAACAATGTGCTTTGCTCATACCTCATGGTAACTTTAAGAAGGTCCTTAGCACCAGTTTGAGCGGAAGTCATTGCTAATCGTCGAACAATGTCATATCCATGTCTAATATATTCCATGTATACAAAGTGATCACATAACATGTTATCAACTTGCAAAGTGGTCTCACAATCATTGTCATCCGTTGCCCGACAAAAGCATCAGTGTCCTTAGCTGGTGGACAGATACAACATATAGACAAATACATGGCGTCATCAAGTCAATGGTAAGAAAACCTGGGATTTTAAAATAGTTAGATGTGGGCACTATAAACAAGATATCAGAATACCATTTGAAAATCAAAAAATATATAGAACTGGCAATATTAGAAAGTATGATAATGTATCCATATGAGATATTCTCTCAAGGAGAAGTACTCCATAACTTTATCCGTTGCACCAGTTTCCTAAGCTGGAAGACAGATATAATATAAAGACCAACACAGGTCGCTCATCGAGTCGATTGAAACAGAAAACTTGGCTTTATAAAAAAGTGTGATTGTTAGATGTGGGTACTGTATTAATCGGTTAGAATAACATTTAGAAATTGAGAAAAAAATAAGAAATTAAACAAAAATACCAATATTTGAAAGTAAAAACTTAAATAGATAGAGTTAGAGATCTGAACAACCAAGGAAAGGTTTTAATTTTACATCCCTTTTCCTTTTCAATAATTCGTTGACGCTGCATATTTTTTGTATATGTCAATAGCTTTCCTTTTATTCTAAGCTGACACCTATGTAGGTTGTAGTTCATGGTATGTAAGACTTTACGTAAATAGATCACAGACTTTATCATTGAAAGAAATGGGAATTACGTAATCAGCATGCATACATCAGTAAAAGATAGTCAGTCTGAATTAATGTCATCAATTTACAAAGAATAAAAAAATAATCTATATAAAGCTGTGTACAAAACTAACAACAATATACCTTATGTGTCTTTTCTGTTGCATCCTTTTCCTTCTCCTTTCTATTTCCTATCACCACTTTAACTCTAGAGTTCTTACCAGGAGGAGGTACCCTGTTAGCGAGAGGTATATTTTTATATAGCCTAGATGGCCGATTGGTCTTTAGCGCTGGACATAGTGGATACTTTGTTGCCATAGACGACAATAAAGTATGGGTTCAAATCAAGCTGTAGACCTTGCTAGATTTTCTTATCCTAGCAGTAAAAAAAGATCATTTTAATCACTGTTGAAATCATCCACATATTCTGCCTTTGCAACTTACCTTATCAATATTTTATCATTCATACTATAGAGCTGTGTGCAACACCACTATCTATATACCTAAAGATATATACAGACCACAGACCTCAGGTCGCCAACAGATGATAATGCAGTACAAACCTACAAGGATCTGAAACGATACCCGAAAACACTTTAAGTGTGGTCACTCCTGAAGTTTATTATATCAAGGTTTTAAAATTATTATTTTTATTTACTAGAACAACAATCAGCTGTCATTTAAAGCAAAACATATTGATAGGTCAGTGTGCCCGTTTTTGAGATTTAAGCTTCTGAAGTTCTCTAGACTTTTCATTCATTTTGCATTAAAGCAATAAACCTTTCAAGTGCAATGAAGAAATATCAAGAATTTCATCAAATTTTGTCACAAGCCTCTTAAAGATGTATGCAATCATATTTTAAAAGAAAAGTGGGGTCAGTGTGCAAAATTACTAATGCATCCTGGTGGATAAAGTAAGAGAGTTCCGAAAGTCAGAGGCAATTTCAAAAACCTGAGGAGTGACCATCCTTAATATATATCAAAGAAGCAAAAACCATCACATAACAAACTGGTAAAATTCTCGATACAAAATATTTTATTGGGCCTGTCAGATGGCACACTAATCAATGACTTAACAAAGACCCCCACAAAGTCATTGTAGCAATACTAAATTTTTTTACCCTTGGGATGGTATACATATAGTCCAGAAATTTCTTCGAGGGCATGACGTGGGGATCTCTCCAAACACTTTCCTATTTAACAACAATTAGATTTTATCAGGTTAATGTCCTGGATACTGTGATTGGGCAATATAATGGGCCTAAATTTACTTAAGGGGAATCTATTATAGATAGGCTAACTATATTCCTAACCTAAACACTGACCACAGCGCACTAACTTAAGCCCTTTTCCTAACTTTAACGCCATCCCATAACGTTTACCCTAACCAAAGCTTATTGTAATAAATGTAATTTCAAAAAGGATCAGCACCTTAATGTAGTGGGTCCCCTTAAGTAATTTAAAGCCACATGAAGGATTGGCCCTGAGGTAAAAAAAAAACGTTTAGTAAGGTCGCATGAGTTTGTTTAGTCGTTTGTTTAACGGTTGTTTGACAAGAAATAGGACCTTTAAAGTAAGTACGTAAGCTAATCATATTTTCACCTTTGCAGTTGACAGTATATAAGAAATACCGAGGTTCCTTTGAATTTAATTTCTGCATATCCGCATTTCGACAACTTATGTCTTTTCAGTGCAGATCTAATCAAAAGATTTGAAAATCCATATACCCTAAAAATGTGAAAAGCTGATAGAGAACAAATTACCAATAGGATCTGAATAGTAAAGCCGAAATAAGCTAAAGACAGAGCTATGCGAGAGGAAAATACTCCTTAGTTTTGAACAAACTTTTGTTAAATTTAGATATTGCAAGTTTCCAAATAAATTCGGTTTTTGGGCCAGCATCGAAGTATAAGCTACTGGGTTGGTGAATACCTTCTGGGACTAACAGTCCATCATGAGGCATAGGTCCAGGGGTAATAAATAACAAAATACCGAAGTTAATTTAGTTTCTGCATATGCGCATTTCGACAACTAATGTCTCTTCAGTAAAGATCAAATCAAAACATTTGGAAATCCATATACCTAAAATGTGAAAATCTGATAGAGAAAAAATTACCAATAGGATCTAAATAGTACATTTTAAATATAGATTTTGTGACAAGCAGTATAATATTGTCTCATCAAATGCCAGTAAATAAAAATGATTAGTTTCCTACCACTATACTCAATACGGTACTTCTGAGCGGTGTTCAAACCGGAATGCATTTCTGATACTATACGAGAAAATCAAAACATTAATACATTGAGAATGAATCACTAAATAATGAACACTGTTGTGCTTAGGGTGTTTATATATAATCTGCTGTAGCGCTCATGTTAATTGTTTTTCTTCAATTAGAATTAAGTTTAAGACTTGTCATATAGGAACAATTATTTATTAATTATTATTTGTAATTGTATACTTCAATTTCATAAATATTTTTATGTGGTATATATTTATTTCAATAGATCAAGAATCCAGTCACTCCGTCTCACTGGTATTTGAGGAGATCGTTTCCGCCTTCAATTACACGGCAGTTTCTATTTCGAAAGTCCCGTATTTAGAATGGTGAATGAAAGAATATGAAAAAAAAACAAGAAAAGGAACAACGCCTATATCGTTGCTCTTTATAGAAGAACAGTACAGAAAAAAATGAGAATGTTGTGGCTTAGCAGTTGTTAAGTTTGGCTTAAGATAGCCGTTTTACTTTGATTACCCAAAGACATGGTGATTTATGATGAACACCTGATGTCACCTTTTTCCAAAGTTCACACTGTTGGTGCTTAAGTTTGGGTATATATTTGTGTTGGTCGTATGTTTTGTGGTTGTGTGGTGTCCTTGATCTGTTGTCGTTTATGTAATATTGTGCTATGTTCCTTGTGTATCTTACTATCGCTGTTTTACCAAAGAATATCTTCAAGGTCATGTCAAATGCAGTAAAATTAAAGTTTTACATACAAGGTGGACACAGCAATATTGTAAAAAAGACGTGTGCTAGCACTTTAAAAAAATGAAATGAATAACACGCCTTAAGTACAGCCAAAAGAAAAAGCAAAAGTAGACTTTAGAACACCGAGAATCATGTTGACGTATTTAAAAAAAAAACATGCGCGTTGAGTAGACATCTTAAAATTACAATAAATACGACGTATCTTGGAGACATGTATCGTCTTACAGCGTCAGTGGAATTTATTGCTAATCGTCGAACAATGTCATATCCATGTCAAATTTATTCCATGTATACAAAGTGATCACAAAACATGTTATCAACTTGCAAAGTGGTCTCACAATCATTGTCATCCGTTGCCCGACAAAAGCATCAGTGTCCTAAGTTGGTGGACAGATACAACATATAGACAAATCCATGGCGTCATCAAGTCAATGGCAAGAAAACCTGGAATTATAAGATAGTAAGATGTGGGCACTTTAAACAGGTTGTCAGAATAACATTTGAAAATAAAAAAATATAAATACAAAAATACCGAAGTTGCATAAAAATGCCAGTTTTTGAAAGTATGATAATGTATCCACATGAGATATTCTCTCAATACACTATAACTTTATCCGTTGCCAGTTGATAGATAAAACATAAAGACAAGCACAAGGCAGTCATCAAGTCGATTTTAAAAAAAACTTGGCATTAAAATAGTGAGATAGTGAAATGTGGGCAATATAAACAGATGGTTTTTATATATAATAAAAAAAAGATAACAAGAAACACCTACAATGGCCGAAAAACATAGCCACGTGCCACAAAGTAAACAGGAACTGCACAAGAAAAAAACCCACAATAAAAATACAAAAGACAAACGTAAACTACGATAGGAACTCGGGACAGCCGGACTTGGTACCGGCACTAGCAAAAGCCAGCGGTAGGGTTAAACCGGTTATGGGTACCCAAACCTCCCCTTTCTCTGTCCCGTTTCCCTATAGTATAATAAACATACGAATAAAACCCATACAGGTAGACTACTAACTCCATGACCACAATCTAGAAAAGAAAAATGGGGGAACAAAACGTAATTTTTAAAGATGGGTCAAGGAGTGCTCGCCGTATATACCTTTACATTACTTCAATTGACATTTGTCATCTTGTTCTGGGCTTTGACGATACTTTTATTGAGACATCGGCATGTGTAGTTCTTTGGAAATTGTAAGGTATTTTGTTTGGGCTATGACATCGAGATTTTGAAACAGCATTTTTAAAGCGACTTAGAACTGTAAGTTTAAAGGCGTCTGGTAACAGCTTAAATAAATAGAGTTAGAGATCTGAACAAGTAAGGAAAGGTTTCAATTTTACCTCCCTTTTCATTTTCAATAATTCGTTGACGCTGCATATTTTTATATATGTCAATAGCTTTCCTTTTATTCGAAGTTGACACGTATGTAGGTTGTAGTTCATGGTATGTAAGACTTCACGAAAATAGATGGCACACTTTATCATTGAAAGAAATGGGAATTACGTAATCGGTAAGTTAAGATTGTGATTAAAAATTTCATATAATTTAAAAACATATTAATTTTTGACCCCAAAAATATCTCATCACAATAAAAACTTATGTTGATCTCGTCAACCAAGGATAACCCATTAAAACCTTCCGGTTTATTTCCAATGGGGTCCTTCAAAAATAAGTATAAATGTAATTTGATTTATTAGAATATTTCTAAGGTCAAAGTATTAATAGCAGGCGGAAATGGTACTAGTTTGAATCAATGTAATATCAGTTCTTCAGTAAAAATATCCAGTAAGTGACATTTCACGTCCTTGTTATATCGAGTTATGTTGGTGATCGATTTGATGAAATCAGGAAGTGAGTTCCAATCTTGGATAGCGTTATAAAAAATGATGTTGATTCTGAACCTTTAATCTTAGGTATTACGAAATTAAAGGGACTTGATCGGGTATTATATTTATGGTGTTCATTTATTTTTACAAAGTTGTTTTTTTTATATGATTGACATTTATTATTAAAGATTTTATGCGCTTGGTTCAGTCTTAATTGTATTTTGCTCCATGTTCAGATATCTCAAACTTTGTAATTCCGGTGTTCTTATAGTCTCTCTTGGCCCCAAGTCTTTGAGGAATTTTACTGTTTTATTTTGAGTCACTTGTAATCAGCATGCATACATCAGTAAAAGATGGTCAGTCTGAATTTAATGTCATCAATTTACAAAGAATAAAAAATTATTCTATATAAAGTTGTGTACAACACTAATAACAATATACCTTAGGTGTCTTTTCTGTTGCATCCTTTTCCTTCTCCTTTCTATTTCCTATCACCACATCGTGCGCTAACTTTTAACTTCAGATTTCCTACCAGGAAGAGGGACTCTGTAAGAGAGGCTATATTTTTATATAGCCTAGGTGGCCGATTGGTCTATAGCGCTGAACATAGTGCATACTTTGTTGCCATAGATGACAATAAAGTATGGGTTCAAATCCAGCCGTAGACCTTGCTGGATTTTCTTATTCTAGCAGTAAAAAAAGATGATTTTAATCACTGTTTGCATTCAGAATCATCCACATATTCTGCCTTTGCAACTCACCTTATCAATATTTTATCATTCATACTATAGAGCTGTGTGTAACACTACTATCTATTTACCTAAAGATATATACACACCTCAGGTCGCCAAAAGATGGTAGTAGTACAAACCTACAAGGATATGAAACGATACCCACAAATATTTTAAGGGTGGTCACTCCTCAAGTTTATTATATCAAGGTTTTAAAATTATTATTTTTATTTAATAAAACATTAATCACCTGTCATTTAAAGCAAAAAATATTGATAGGTCAGTGTGCCCGTTTTGTGATTGAAGCTCCTGAAGTTCTCTAGACTCTTCATTCATTTTGCACTAAGGCAATAAACCTTTCAAGGACAATGAAGGAATATCAAGGATTTCATCAAATTTTGTCATAAGCCTCTTATAGATGTATGCAATCAAATAATTTAAAATGAAAACTTGGGATCAGTGCGCAAAATTTTCTAATGCATCCTGGTGGATAAAGTAAGAGAGTTTCGAAAGTCAGAGGCAATTTCAAAAGCCTGAGGAGTGACCATCCTTAATATATATCAAAGAAGCAAAGACCATTACATAACAAACTGGTAAAATTCTCGATAAAAGTATTTTATTGGGCCTGTCAGATGGCACACTAATCAATGATTTAACAAGGCCCCAACAAGTGTAAAGTCATTGTGGCAATAATTTTGAGTGCTAATATAGCGCTGAAAATATCAAAACAGACTAACCTTAGCAGCTTTCAACCAAATTACAAAGTAGGAAATGAAATTAAATATTTTTTACCATTGGGATGGTATACATATATTCCAGAAATTTCTTTGAGGACATGACGTGGGATCTCTCCAACAATCACTTTCCTATTTCACCAGAATGAGTTTTTACCAGGTTAATGTCCTGGATACTGTGATTGGGCAATATAAAGGGCCTAAATTTACTTTAGGGGAACCTGTTATAGATAGGCTAACTATATTCCTAACCTAAACACTCACCACAGCGCATTAACTTAAGCCCTATTCCTAACTTTAACCCCATCCCATCACATTAACCCTAACCAAAGCTTATTTTAATAAATGTAAATACAAAAAGGATCAGCACCCTAATGTAGCGGGTCCCCTAAAGTAATTGAAAGACACATGAAGGATTGGCTTTGAGGTAAAAAAAACTTTTAGTAAGGTCGAATGAGTTTGTTTAGTCGTTTGTTTAACGGTTGTTTGACCAGAAATAGGACCTTTCAAGTAAGTACGTAAGTTAATCACATTTTCACCTTTGCAGTTGACAGTATATAAGAAAGCTTGCCTGTAATCTTACTGGAGTATGTGGACGAGTTTTGCATATACTTACAACGTTTGCAAAGCCAACTTTCATGTTCAGAGGGACGTATTTCTACCATAGTATTGTCAGGCTACCAGATGTACGTATAGATCAAGAGATTCGGTAAGCTTTTTAGTTGTTTGGAGACAACCATAAGTTAGATTAATGACTGTAAGATATTTTATTTCTTACAAAGACCAATCATCTCCGATAATGCTTAGGCTGTATTTTAGAGAGGGTTGGCATGTGAAGAAGCACGGGATTCTTTTACATTATTTTAGCAGGTTGCTCTTTTCTACATTATCTTATGCATTTAATGTGTAATCGCTGTCTTTAGATAATATTTAGTTTAACTTTAGTAGTCTCTTTCAGATAAGTGGGGCTCCGATGACCGATGGCACCTTTTATTTGAGCGTAATCCGCATGTTGCACACACATTTTTGAAGATCGAAAAATGCAGTATATCCATTTTATAGTTGTACATATTTTAAAAAAATCAGGGTTTTTACTTAATGGAAAAAAGAGAGAATTCTCAATTATTCATTTAACATAAGAAACAATGTTTAGATTTGTTAAAATTAGTACACTTAAGCTGATAACAATATACCGAGGTTCCTGTGAATTTAGTTTCTGCATATGCGCATTTCGACAACTTATGTCTCTTCAGTGCAGATCAAATCAAAACATTTGGAAATCCATATACCCTAAAATGTGAAAAAGTGATAGAGAACAAATTACCAATATTTAGATCTGAATAGTAAAGCCAAAATTAGCTAAAGACAGAGCAATGGGGGAGGGAAATACTCCTTAGTTTTGAACAAAATTTTGTAAAATATAGATATTGCAAGTTTCCAAATAAATTCGGGTTTTTGGCCAGCATCGAGGTATTGGCCACTGGGTTGGTGAATACCCTCGGGGACTAACAGTCCACCATGAGGCATAGGCCCAGTGGTAATAAATAACAAAATACCGAAGTTAATTTAGTTTCTGCATATGCGCATTTCGACAACTAATGTCTCTTCAGTAAAGATCAAATCAAAATATTTGGGAATCCATATACCTAAAATGTGAAAATTTGATAGAGAAAAAATTACCAATAGCATCTAAATAGTACATTCTAAATATATATTTTGTGACAATCAGTATAAAGTCTCATCAAATGCCAGGAAATAAAAATGATTAGATTCCTACCACTGTACTCAATACTGTACTTCTGAGTCGTGTTCAAACCGGAATGCAGTTCTGATACTATACGAGAAAATCAAAACATTAATACATTGATAATGAATCAATAAATAACGAACACTGTTGCGCTCAGGGTGTTTATATTCAATCTGTTGTAGCGCTCATGTTAATTGTTTTTCGTCAATTAGAATTAAGTTAAAGACTTGTCATGTAGGAACAATTATTTATTATTTATTAATTATTATTTATAAGAGTATACTTCAATTTCATAAATATTTTGTTTTTATGTTGTATATATTTATTTCAATAGATCAAGAATCCTGTCAGTCCGTCTCACTGGTATTTGAGTAGATCGTTTCCGCCTTCAATTACACGGCAGTTTCTATTTCGAAAGTCCCGTATTTAGAATGGTGAATGAAAGGATATGGACAAAACAAGAAAAGGAGCAACGCTTTAATAGTTGCTCTTTATAGAAGAACAGTACAGACAAAAATGAGAATGTTGTGACTTAGCAGTTAAGTTTGGCTTAAGATAGTTGTTCTGCTGAGTTTAAAGACTTTGATTACCCAAAGACATGATGATTTATGATGAGCACCTGATGTCACCTTTTTCCAAAGTTCACACTGTTGGTGCTGAAGTTTGGGTGTTATATTTGTGTTGGTCGTATGTTTTGTGGTTGTCCTTGACCTGTTGTCGTTTATGTAATATTTTACTCTCTTACTATCGCTGTTTTATCACAGGATATCTTAAAGGTCAAGTTAAATTTCAAGTTCAAAAGCTTTATTTAAAAACGATATATACGACAACAATATAACAAAAGCTCTCATGAGCTTTTAAATCGTCTATATAAAAACCTTAAAAAAAAACAAACAAAACAAACAAACTTAAAAAAAAACTTAAAAAAAAACTTTAAAAAAAAGGTCATGTCAAAATGCAGTAAAGTTAAAAAGTTTTACATACAAGGTGGACACAGCAATATTGTAAAAAAGACATGTGCTAGGACTCAAAAAAATGAAATGAATAACACGCCTTAAGTACAGCCTAAAAAACCAGCAAAAGTAGACTTTAGATAGCCGAGAATCATGTTGACGTATTTTAAAAAAAACATGCGCGTTAAGTAGACATCTTAAAATAACAATAAATACGGCGTATCTTGCAGACATGTATCGTCTTACTTTGATTCCTGACATTTGGCAAATAGAGATCGAGATTTTGAAATCTCGGAAGTTTACAAGCGTCTAACAGCTAAAATCAATATTGGGAAGTGTTTTAATTTTTTAACCCTCTTTCCTCATTGGGATTTGGTGTCCTACATATTTTTCATATAATTTGCTTTTGTATTTCAAGTTGACATCTCGATGTAGGTTGCAGTTCATGTTTTGTAGGACTCTGTGTAAATAAATCCCACTTTTTTTTGTATTTTTAGTTGACAACTATGTAGGTTGCAGTTCATGTTTTGTAGGACTCTGAGTAAATAAATCCCACTTTTTTGTATTTTAAGTTGACATCTATGTAGGTTGCAGTTCGTGTTTTGTAGGACTCTGATAAAATAAATAATCACGCAATCAAAATGGGTATAAACATCTGGAAATATTCCCTCACCTTCATACAACACATGTTATGACAGAACGCTGAAAAGCATGAACCATATCGTGGTCTTGATATCTCTCATATATATACAAGGTAAAGTATCATGTTGTCTGTTTTAATCCTGTTATAAAACTTACAAACCACTGGTTCGAATTAGCATGAAACAACTTTTGAGACCACGTCGGAATTTGCTTATATAGTTTGTTTTTTAGAATATATGTTCGAGAGAATAATATACTTGGTAAAGCACATCTAATGAAATTTTTGAATTTACCATTTAAATTTTGTAAAAAATGATTTTAAATTATTATCTGATAATAAATAAAATGAATGAGCAACATTTATGCAAGTTTACAAAATATGTCTTTTTTGAAAAACTCTTATTTTATTAAAGTCGGATAATTCTAATGAAATAAAAAGAAAAAAAATCACGCTTTCACGATTTTGTCAAGAATATGTTTGGTGACCCCCATTTTTTAATTTTCGAAAAAGATTTCTTTAACATTCTTTATACTACAGTTTCACCAGAATCTNAGGTTGCAGTTCATGTTTTGTAGGACTCTGAGTAAATAAATCCCACTTTTTGTATTTTAAGTTGACATCTATGTAGGTTGCAGTTCATGTTTTGTAGGACTCTGAGTAAATAAATCCCACTTTTTTTTGTATTTTAAGTTGACATCTATGTAGGTTGCAGTTCATGTTTTGTAGGACTCTGAGTAAATAAATCCCACTTTTTTGTATTTTAAGTTGACATCTATGTAGGTTGCAGTTCATGTTTTGTAGTACTCTGAGTAAATAAATCCCACTTTTTTGTATTTTAAGTTGACATCTATGTAGGTTGTAGTTCGTGTTTTGTAGGACTCTGAGTAAATAAATCCCACTTTTTTTGTATTTTAAGTTGACATCTATGTAGGTTGCAGTTCATGTTTTGTAGGACTCTGAGTAAATAAATCCCACTCTTTTTGTATTTCAAGTTGACATCTATGTAGGTTGCAGTTCATGTTTTGTAGGACTCTGAGTAAATAAATCCCACTTTTTGTATTTTAAGTTGACATCTATGTAGGTTGCAGTTCGTGTTTTGTAGTACTCTGATAAAATAAATAATCACGCAATCAACGTGGGTATAAACATCTGGAAATATTCCCTCACCTTCATACAACATATGTTATGACAGAACGCTGAAAAGTATGCACCATATCGTGGTCTTGTTATCTCTCATATATATACAAGGTAAAGTATAATGTTGTCTGTTCTAATCCTGTTATAAAACTTACAAACCACTGGTTCGAATTAGCATGAAACAACTTTTGAGACGACGTCGAAATTTGCTTATATAGTTTGTTTTTTAGAATATATGTTCGAGAGAATAATATACTTGGTAAAGCACATCTAATGAAATTTTTGAATTTACCATTTAAATTTTGTAAAAAATTATTTTAAATTATTATCTGATAATAAATAAAATGAATGAGCAACATTTATGCAAGTTTACAAAATATGTCTTTTTTGAAAAACTCTTATTTTATTAAAGTCGGATAATTCTAATGAAATAAAAAGAAAAAAATCACGCTTTCACGATTTTGTCAAGAATATGTTTGGTGACCCCCATTTTTTAATTTTCGAAAAAGATTTCTTTAGGGACCGACCATTTAACTTGAAGGGGGGGGCTATGGTTTTTTTCTAAATTAATATTTTGGATCTGATTTTATGTGAAAAAAATATTTTGTCTGCCAAAATGATGAAAAAAAATTTTCTGAATGAGGCTTTCTGCCCAAAAAAATAATGTTAATTTTGAAACAAAATATTTTGTTGATACGCGTGCAAAAAATAAATAATTTGTTTCGCGCGAAGCGCGAAAAAAATTTTCTGTCCAGAAAAAAAAAAACATAACCCCCCCCCCCCCTTT